>WAAB01018817.1:147953-182114 GCA_013389865.1 Piaya cayana
TAAAGACTGAGGCAAAGAAGGCATTTAGTACCTCAGCCTTCTCTTCATCCCCTGTTACTGTTGTTCCCTCTGTGTCCAAAAGGAACTGTATGGTCTCCCTAGTTCTCCTTTTGTTATTAATATCTTTGTAGAAGGATTTCTTATTATCCTTCACAGTCTTAGCCAACCTGAGTTCTAGTTCAGCCTTACCCTAGTTAAACAGATGATCATGCTAAAACTGTCTAAGTAATACTAGTTTTAAGGTATGTATTTTGGATTAGTTAACTCTAATCTGATCTTAGATGCAAATTATAGATGAAACAGTATCTGTTATTGGGCTGTAGCACATATTCTTTTAAACAAGTTGTACCAGCTCTGCATTATTTCAGGTATTAGTTCATTGGTACAGCAATGCAGTGTACAAAGCTATCTGCTACCTAAGGTAAGCAACTTTTCATTAGCATCAGTCTTCAGTAAAGAAATACTTACAAAGTCAGCTGGGACGTTGAGTTTGTAAAGCTGTAAAATAGACTGCAATAAACTGGATACTTGACTGGAAACCAAAACATCCTTGCCTAACTTCATATTGTCCATCATCTTTCTCTGGCTTGTAGTTACTTGTACGTTCCATTTATCTGTGTCTGCAATAATGCAGACAGCTTCTGCTATGGGCTCATCTAGCACTGGATGCTGCAACAGACATAATAAAAACATTGTGACACTTTCATATACATTCCCACAACTAAAAAGGTTAGACTTTTATTCAAACTATGTCAGGGAATAAGAAAGTGATCCAGTTAATGTTTTTGCCCAACAGGAAACCAAAAGCATCTCAAAAATAAGAAGTATCAACTTCTGTGACAGAGTTGACATTCAGCAATATTGAGTTAGTTAAGTCAAGACTTAAGTGCCAATTTGATCAAGGCACTTGATTTTAATTAGTGCTTCAAAATCACTACTTCATATTGTCTTCTTCAAGTACCTGACAGCCTTCCCTGAGAAAATAATTTTCTTCCAAAATGAAGAGAAATATTTATACTGATTCAGTGATGGTGAAAGTATATCTAAAGCTTCAGAGACATGTGAGGGATTTTGCTATGCACAAGCAAGGCAGGGTATGCATGAAGAGACAGTACTGTATTAGACCAATCTGATGTTGTTTAAAAGAAGTTACACACACATCACTGTTTTGGACAGCATGTTAACTCACTCCAGCAGGACGATTCTTAATTGCTCTAGTGAAGATGCTGACAATTACTAGATAAACATTTAAAATTGCATACTAAGGTCACACACTTATTTTAGTGAAAGTTTAGTTAAATTAATTATATAATTTAGGAGTACCTAAAGCAGAGTAAGAACACAACAACGCTCTTACTACAGAAATGAGTTGTCTGTATGTAATTTCTGCTACAGCCTTGTCTAATGTTGACCTCCGTAAGACTTCACCTCACTTCATCTTAGTGAGAACACATACCACTAAGAAACAAAAGAAGTTGTTTTAAATTACATATTATTTTTATGAAATACAGATAATTGTCTGCTACTGTGACTGAGGACAAGCAGTTTGAGATTTTTTTTCTGCTTGCTTGTAACCTGAAGTCGCAGTTTTCCTTGTGTTTATCTTTGAAGAGAAAATTTAAAACAGCATAAAGGAAAACATATGTGATGCTTGTGTGAGCAAGCATTGCCCATAATGAATTAAGGGCTTATATCTTTCCAGAAGGAAGATATGTTGGGTGTGGTAGTTAAGAGCAGGGAAGTAGAAAGAAACGCCATCTTTTCAAAGCATCTGCTTATGAAGATTTTAGTAATATCACAACTCCTACTATAACCCAGAATAATACTTTAACTCACATGCATTGCATGAAGTAGGTCTGCTAGTAGACACTGCTTGAGTTTTTCATCATTATTTATTCCATGTAGCACTAGATCAGGCATATACGTATGACAATAACCACCTAGAAGTGACCTTCCAAAATTCTTCATGTATTGACTGCTGATTGTATTTGACCTGAAATACAGAAATACAAAGCAAGTAAGATTTTTTGACAGACTGCATTTAGATTTTAAAGGAATGCTATGTTTGTTTTATCATCCCTGCTCAAGCATCAGCAGGCTGCATGTATGCCTGTAAAACTTAGAGGTTTTCAAACAGGACATCCTTATTTATTTCAAACCAGTCTTCAGTTTGTCAAATATGAAGTTACCAGTTTAAGCAGAGATGAAGTTTTGCTTGTCCTCAGATGTTCTGTCCACATGACTACATCAAATGTTTCAGGTAGTTTATATAAAAACATTTGACTTTGTTAGACATTTGAAGAATGCCTTTGTCACAAAACTACCTAAACCTGCTTTACCTTGGTTTTCTTTCTGCCAAGTATTTTTACAAGAATACTAACCACATCAACACATCAATGTCTGTTAAGGATTCATTTGCAATGAACTTAGTCAAGATCCCAGAGGATTTTGGACTTAAAACTCTATACATCTCTAAAGTAGCAACAGCTTTTGACTCCATTTAGTTCTAAATTTACATTTTTTTACCTTGGTAAAGGAAGTTCCACCTCTGCAAACTCTTCAAGTTGTTTGTTGACATTATCATGATGCACTTCATCAGCTTCAGGGATACAACAATCGCCTTCTTCATCACTGGCTCCAAGAGCACTGTCTGAACTCTCATTCCTTGGAATGTCCCCTTCAACTCTGAAGGGGATTTTCCTTCCAGCATCCCCATAGGGGACATCTTTAGCACCTACTTTAGGGGCATCACATTTGACATCAGAACCTGCTTCTACACAGCCAGTGGAATGGTTGTCTAGACTGCCAGAGCATGAAGACCTAGTTTCTTTCAGGCCTGGCAATTTTACAGTTTCTACGCTATCCGTGGGCAAAAGTGGTTTACTAGATACTGTGCTCACTAAATTAACTTCACTTCCTTTACTTTCCATATGTTGGTTAAGAATAGTGTCTTTCCCCTCACAAGGTGACACTTGTGAACAACAAACATTGTGTTTACTGAAGGGTATAAAGGCAGCTTCACAACCTTCTTTTTGATTCTGGGGAGAATCCAGAGTCAGATTTGTGGAACTTGAGGCACAGCATATCACCTCTGGATTTTTTCTGAAAGCCTTCAGATTTTCTTCCATTTCCCTTCTATGAGTTTCTAAGTCTGACTCTGGTGATGTAGAACTTCCAATCTGAAAGGTGACCTTTTCCAAGTGTGAACTCCTGTAGCCAGACCTTTCAGGACAAGGTAAGGCAGATGACCTACTAGACAACTGCTTTTCTACTATTCTCTCATTCTGGTTCTTGGTCTTCTTCATATCCATCAAATCTTCCAATTTAGATGGCTCTTCAGAGTGGTAGGATCTGGTTCCTGTATCAGTGACAGTTCTTTTCCTACCATCAGCTGCTCCTCTGTGGAAACAGCTAGTTGGACAGTCAACAGATGCTTCGGAGTTCTGACTGCCCTTTCCTACTGCTTCTCTCTTTTCTTTTGAGGAGGGTGGGACAGTACGAGTGATTCCTGCGTCATGTGCCCACTCTATAGTACTATTGTTCTTACTTCCATCACTCTTTGGAGGCAGGACTGGTGGCACAAGAGCAGGCTCATTTTTAACAGTAACAACCACATAATCTGACTCCTCTACCTCTCCTTTTTCTAGTGCAGTTGTGATCTTGCTTCCATTGAGGACTTGCTCTCCTTCTCCCACCTTCTCACTCCATGTCAGATGATTTTCTTGCAGCTCAGAGCAGCGAATGAAGTAAGTTAAAACATAGAGCAAGCGCTGCACCAACTCCTTATGCTTTCCAACAATAACAGTTCGAGTCAATCTAACTGGAGAGCCAATGGCACCATAGAGATCACCTAGAAAGGAAAACAAATTTCACATTTGGTTGTAATATAAACTATGCTGTTTAAACTCAACACATTTTGAAATATCACTTACTATGGACACACAGAGTTAATTTTTCATAGCAAGTTCATAAAAGCTTAAAGAACAAAAGAAATCCTCTAACACTTCTCATACCTGCTTGCGCCAGGTTTTGGTGGGTTTTTTGGAAGGGGTTAGTCACTAATACTTAAGTTTTTTTCTGTTCAAACCCATTAAAGTTCTTACTTATATTATGCTTACAAGACTTAAAAACTAACATAATAGGTGGTAAAGAGAACATGGATACAGCTAAACTCTGAAGCCAGCTATATTACTTATTTCTTCTTTTTTTCTTTTAATTCATTTGTTTTCACAAAGTTATTCTGTTTTATTGTGATCACTTTTTCTAATAAACATAGAAATTTTCATACAGATAAAACCTAAATTGTAGTTTCCAGGACCAAGATATAAAAAAAGCAAAAAATGGATTCTATGATCAGCTTAATAAACAAGGTCCTGAAAATAAAACTGGCATGTAACTAATTCATTGTGCACTTTTATGTACTTGGAGTCAGCCCCACTAACACGAGCATTTATGTTTGTCAGGGAGTGGCAGAGAACTAGAAAACACATTCACTATTTAAAATACAACTATCATATGATAGTTAAGTACTACAACATAATCTGAGTCCTGAACTAAGAACTGCTTATTTGCTAGCTCATTTATCCTGAAGAACTATTTTAACAGAACTAAACCTCATATCCTACTTTCAACACATTTGTTTGGGAGAGTGATAATTATCTTCCAGTTGTCTATAATCCTCTATCAGCCAAAGTTTCTACTCCAAAGTTCTGGGAGAATTAAACAGATAGCTAACAAGGGAACATTTACATGCTCTATCAGATCTAGATGGGTTAATGCAAGAAATGTGTACTACCAGGTTGAGTTAACTCAGCTGTCTTTACCTGACAAACACTAGAGGACACCCACTATGTATCTTTGACCAAACTGTGGCAAATATGGCCAGCAGATGGGAGATAACCACTAAAAATCCACTTTTTAAAAGCACCATCAGTCTTCACCTTGAAAGCAGGCTTCTCTGGCTTGAGACTTTATCAGCTACCTACTAATCTACCAGATTGGTTTAGGTGCTAAATCCCTGCTTAGGGCTGCTCAAATGTTGCCACCAGGATTTTGTACTACACCTCAAGGAGTAACGCTAAGTGAAAGTTATAATCAGTTTCAGGACAGTTTCTACCTAGGGCAAAGGAACCTCTAGTTTCAATATGAGGAGCAGTCAAAAAAAACCCTCCTAACTCCACGTTTATGCCGGCCTCCTCGTTGCCATACAGAACACACAGAACAGGGGACAGGGCAAGAGGAAATGACCTCAAGCTCCATCAGGGAGGTTTAGACTGGATATTAGGAAAAAAATTTTCACAGAAAGGGTCATGGGGCACTGGAACAGGCTGCCCAGGGAGGTGGTAGAGTCACCTTCCCTAGAGGTGTTTAAGGCACAGGTGGATGAGGTGCTGAGGGACATGGCTTAGCGATTGACAGGAATGGTTGGACTTGATGATCCAGTGGGTCTTTTCCAACCTGGTGCTTCTATGATTCTATAAAAGGAATAAGGCTCCTAACCACATTCCTTCAAAATAAGTATCAATGACACAGTGAGTGAGGGCAATGGAATTACTATCTCCCCTGCTAAGATCTACCATCTGCTAGATGATGCCAGCACTGCACTGGGCAGGCTGTTGTGTGGTGGCATTAGCGTGCAGTCTTCCCCCAGTGAAGATCACCTTTGCAAATAGCTCCACAGCCTAACATTCCAGCAAAATCATTCCTCAGTAATAGAAAGTAAGCTTTAGCTGAAATTAACCTCAATGCTTGTTGTGCCACAAGAGCTAGCATTTTGGAAAGGAAATGGGAAGATATCTTTTTATTTCCAAGTTGAGCATAGTTGCTATGGAAATCACATTCAGGCTTCATGTTCATTTGCACAATTGACTTTTATATAGAGCCATTATTAATAACACAGTACAAAGTGAAAATTTTGGTCTTCAAGACGTATTAATGCCTACTGTTAAGGCCAGCAGATCGAAGATGATGTTTTAACTGACTATTATGTCTTCCTGATAGCAGTACTTACAGTTTTAGCAGCACGCAACTGTTATTTATGTGTAATATATGAACAAAGATCTGAAGGTAGAAATACAGGTATGTCAAAATCCTTTCCTTAAGAAGTCATTTCCATTTCAAAGCAATAAGCCACATGATTTTTTACATTTTTATCTTCTCTTTCTGAAAAAATTTTTCACGGAAAGGGTGACTGGGCACTGGCAGAGGCTGCCCAGGGAGGTGGTTGAGTCACCTTCCCTGGAGGGGTTTAAGGGACAGGTGGACGAGGTGCTGAGGGACATGGTTTAATGGTTTATAGGAATGGTCGGACTCGATGATCCAGTGGGTCTCTTCCAACCTGGTGATTCTATGATTCTATGAAAGAGACCAGTAGAGGGCAACATCTTACTTTCATTATCAGTTACCACAACTACCCGATAGTGGCTTTTGCATTTTTTAAGAACCATAAAGCATTTTGAGTCCAGGCACCTGCAGCTTGGCTAGGGAAATTCTGGTAGCAACATACAGCCAGGGAAAACGCAAAGAGAAACAGATTCTTGATCAGTCTCGCCAGTGGTGGCTCCTGAGAGAGACCACAAGAGTTACTGCCTACCTTATAAAAACTGGACTGAAGGCATCACCCCAGGCCTAGCTATATCCTGAGCAAGCTTCTATTTTCCCCCCTCCAAGTCTAATCCATTACTTCTCTCCATAACGTTTTAAAGACATCCTAAACCAGGAAACACTTTACTGCAACTACATTGCCAAAGTAGCAACTCTTGGTTTCACAGATTGCTAAGAACAAAACACAACCACGACCAGCAGCACAGTAAAAGTTGAATTATTGCTTTAGTGTGCATATGTTATGTGACAATATAATATTAGAGTTAAAGTTAAGGCTGATCTGATGCCAAATCCACAGCTGATGCCTATAAGAGGAGGAACTTTCAAGGATTTACCACTAACAGCACTGTGCTCTCAGCTCAGTCATCTACCCATTTCACGGCTGTTGTTTAATCTGCTGCATCAACTTATAGGCTATAAAATATTTATCAGAGAATGGCCTGAGGAGCTAGACAAAGACAGAAAATCTTGGCCCAAGCTCACTCATACAGCTATGAATGAATGGAGCCAGTTGCCAGGCTTCTGCTCTTGGTGCCCCACCTTAGCTCCGTTGGAAACTGGATAAAAGGATAGCCAGGGCAGTTTTAACCACAAGCTCCCCACTACCCAGTCTGTTCCCTCTTGCTCTTCCCCAGCTGCTCAGATCATTCACAGCTCTTAGTACAGAGCTATGAAGAGAGTACAAGTTACTTAACCAGGCAGCATAACAGAGTATGACAAAGGGATCAAAGAAAAACAGAGAATACTTAAGCTATGCGTACACTCCTCCAAATGCTCTGCTTAACCATGCAAGACATCTGTTAGTAACTCTGCCCCAGTTTACAGCAAGGCAAATCAGCAAATGTGATCTGGATTACAAGTAGCTCTTAGACAAGAGGAGTGCATGCAGGAAAGTGCTAGCTGTAGAGAAGTCTGAAGCTTTTCATTTCCTACTGACCAAGCTGTGCCCAGAGAGGGTTGTATGGATGGGATTTTGCTAGCATGTTCACAGACTGTGATGTGCGCTTCTCAGAGAAGGCCTTGATGGGAGGATGGTCAACCGGCATTACTGTTGGGACCCAAGCCAGATGATATGTCAGCACCGCAGTTAACAAAGCAGCAAAGAACCTAGAAAAAAGAATATGACCAAAGTAACATCAACAAAAGAATATCACATTAAATGTTCTAATGTACCCATGTGCACTGGGAAGCAGCCAAGCCTTTTCTTAAGAAAAAGGGAGTGGGGGAAGCTTACTGATTTTTGTTGGTCTGTTCTATTAGAAATGTAAATTCTTTAAGAAAACGCTGGCAGAGCTGATTCTTTTCCAGGGTGCTGGACATCATATTAAGCCACACAGGCTCTGCAATCCTTGGAACAGAATACAGGTTCCAGATGGTAACTCTGCTCAAACAAAATTTCGAAAATGTAAGTGTTAATAGGCACATTTCCATCTTGCAAATACAAGTAGCCGTTTCCTCTTCTACTGTCCATAGATTTTTGTTTATTTGGGGTTTTTTTTAGAATCTAAGAGATTAAACAAACTGGAATAGTTTTCCAGATACAGTAATTACTAGTGTCCCAGAAAACTAGTCTGTTTAACTTACTGTACCAGTATCTTAGTGTCTTCATATGAATTACATATGTTTTCCCTTTCTTGCATTCTTCTGTGTATTTGTATTCAGAGAAAATTCAGTAATCATTCTCTTCATCACAGTGATTTGATTCCACATTCCAGACATTACAGAAACACCATCCCACCAAAGCCTTGTCTCTCTCTCCTGGGCTGCCTTTCTTGGCCTCTGGCCATTCCTTCCTCTCTAAGGTACCAAAAATCAAGCCTCTAACAGCAGTTTCCTTGTCATTACACTATCTGGCATTTATGACTAGAAGTAGACCAATTATCTGCCCAAATACAACCACCAATCCCCTGGTCTGCACAGGCATCAGCAGAAGCCAACCCTTGATAAGATCATAAAGACTTTAATTGTCAATTCCAGGTACAGGTAAGTGCAACTTTTACTCTCATTTTGAAAATGGTTGAGCTAGTTCTGTTAAAGTTTGTAAAAACATTTACCTAATCCCCAATGCAGAAAATTCTTTCACACTAAGCTTAAGACTAAGTTACAAGACCTTGCATTCAGCTATTTGTAAATGGAAGTTACTAATCTTTAGAGGGACATGGGAAGAGCTCTCCTTATAATTCAGAATTTGATCAAACTCACCTGAATTCACCCAGGGCATCCATGACACGACTGATATAAACCTGCACTCTTTGGCTGGATTCTGCTATTTTTCTACATGAGATCATGGCCTTAATTAAAAGACACAAAACAGCTTTTTAAAGGATTCACATTGTTCATTTTTTCAAGGTTTCTTAACATGACAAAATAATTAAGATCTAGCCTAAGTGCTCTACAGCCACTCATGACAGCAACAGTTGCCAACCTCCCACCACCTCATGAGAGACCCCTCCCTAAGACTGAACATGGGGAGAGAGAACATTTTTGAGAGTAAGGGGAAGACATCAACGGACACTTCTCTCTTATAGTGACTGTACAAAAGCATACATATCTGCACATCTGCAGTCTCCAGGGAGTCAAGAAACCCTCAATAAAATATAAAAAACATTCTTAGAATAAAACTCTTCATTCTTCTGACTAGAAAAGAAACCACACTTCCTTTTTAGCAAATGCTGAATACCTACACTGTGCTCATGCTTAAGATTACATGGATAAAGAGGGAAGGAAGCTTGAAACCATGCATCTTCTCCCACTCTTTATCTATCAGATTCTTCATTCCATACTTCATTCAATTTGACACATTTTTCCACATTAAGCCAAACTAATATTCTGTACCTTTTCTATTGAATACTTCAGCTTGTTCATGTGAGATTCAAAAAGAGGAAAGTGAGAGAAAAAGAAATCCTGGAAGTTTCTCTGTGCTTCTTCTTTTTCAGGCAGAGAAAATATTATGCTGATTGCAATTTTTTTCCTCCGAACCATTGCAGGGTTGGAGGTGCAGCTTTCATCAGCCATACTAAACATTTCTTCAGTAGACCTGTAAGATAGATTCATTAGGAGAGTGGCCTGTGTAATGAGAGATAATTCATCCCCTATCCTTATCCCTTTATATGATAAGAAGGTATTTAATTCTTACATCTACTTTGAATGACTACATATGACTTTGTTGTCACCTGTTTCTGAACAGGGAATATGCAATATTTTGATGGAAAAGACTTATGTTTCCTCAGATAGGAGTAAGGCAACCCCCAAAGAGGCCAGCTTCTAAACTAGCGTGAACATTTTGCTCAAAGAGAGCTGCTACAAAATTCCTCTTTCTGGATTTGTCTTTAAGAAAAGGGAATGGACATACAATACACCAAATCAGTAGCAAAAAAAGTTAAAGGTAATTTCAGAGGTGTGAATGGCATCTAGTACTTAAGCTCCCACCTACGTGCTCAGCAGTTAGTCCATGATGCTCTTCAACCTGTATGACTACTCATGAGAGAAATTGGGAAACATCCTACCTACACTATTCCAGCATCTTAAAATGGATGTTTTAAGACACTTAACCATGGAAAATAAAACCTTCTATTTTAACTGAAGATAAAATATCTCCACTTAGTAATTACTGTGAAAATGCAAACTTGTCACTTACTCATGCACCTAGTTCAAAGTTCAATATACTTCAGTTTAAAATGCTTTGTTTCCTTAAAGGAAAAGGTAGCTATTTTACAACCATTATTATTTCCCCAAGTTCTATTTATGCACTTGATAGTTTTAGCACATTTCTTTCAACAGTTATACTGCTTTTCAGTATTACACATGGGTTGGTACTGAGATCAATACTGCTCGGTATCTTCGGTATCAGCCCGGCCTATGGATCAACAACACACCTTCAGTGAGTTTGCAGATGAAGCCAAATTGGAGGAGTATGATCAGTACACACTGGAGGGCACTGTCTCAAGAGGCTGTGGAATCCCCACTCTTGGATATTTTCAGGACTCAGGTTGCTGTGGAACTTGGCTAACTGATCTAAGTTCCAAGCTAGACCTTTGTACATCCAACTAATTTTGATATCTCAGCCTAGCATAAGTTTTTTCTGTGATTATACAAAAGGGTGACAATCCCTTCACCTTGTTCCTCCATAAATTCTTGCAATGCAGTGCTACATATTTATGTTACTGGATTTACAGAACTATTATTTTTTATTTGCTTAAATTTTCTTCATCAACTTCACTGCAAAAAATCATCATCCTTGAAAAGTATGTATATCGAGAGTAAAACAGTATGGTTTAAATTTCTTTTGCAAGGAATCTTAACTGAAAAATTGCTCTAAGCAACTTAGAAATTACAAAGGAGAATGGTAAGAAAAAAACATTAGAAAGCAAGTGGAGATATTCAGAGCAACAGCTCATATAGAAATAGTGTGATTTCAAAGTCTTTTTTAAGTTAAGACTGCAGCATCAATGAGTGGTACATAAAAGCTTGAAGGCATTTCATATCAGAATTATCTGGAAATGCAGCTTGCAGCATTTATCAATCACTCTGAAGCAATTATCAAGAGGAAAGCCTGAATGCTAAGCGTTCATTCTAAGTTCATTCTAAAAATAAGTAGTTTACAGTTTAATTGGTTTGACAAAGTTAAATACACAAGTTTCTCATCATAGAGGTAGGAGTCCAGAATACAGGAATAAAAATACTAGCAAAAAACAGCGCGTGGGAAACCAGAATTCATGACAAAAGCATAACCTCATTTGAACTTCAGGACCTCGCATGCATAGACAGAAGTTCCCAAGGAAGCTGGGAAAGGACAGTCAGACAGCATCTAAGAAACATCACAAGCTTTGTACTGCTTCCCAGGAACAGAAATTGAAGAATTTAGGTCTGTGAGAGAACCCTTTTCAAAGATGCTCATCTAGTTTGCCTGCCAATTGACTACATGGAGTTCCAACTAGACATCTCATTTTCTGTGAGCTACTGGCTTAAAACATCAGTCATAGAGACTGTAGAATCTTAGTTGTACAAATCAGCGTTCAACCAGCTCACTGTTTCTCAAGCAATAAATCAGAAAACAATTACCTGAAGAGGCTTTTTGGTTTAGAAAGAATCCCAAATCAAGGATAGTTCTAGATAGTAGAACTACTAATGCCCTGTTTCCAACATCTTTCTCTAGAAAAGATTCTCCAAAGTGGAATAAACACAAGCTATTCCCACCAGTGAATAAGCAGCCCAAAAAGGCTACTTTCCTCCAAATGATTTGTTACTTCATAACATTTTGAGGAATTTTATTTGTGACACTTTGGCTACTTCTTCAACTGGGCTAAAATTATCTTACTTATCCCAAATGTTTTAATTTTTTTACATACACTAATCCCAGCCTTATTTCTTTAGGACACTACACTAAAAGGTACTTCAATTTACTGAAAGCAAAATGTTTGCTAGCTTATTCTAAACTGCAAGCATGATTTAGAAAGCATGACTGTTACATTAGCACCACCGCATGACTCTTCATGTTAAAAATGATCTGGCCAGAATATCCAGGAAAAAAGGTTTAAGTGTTGACAGTAGAGAAAGAAGTCTTTTCAAAAATGTTTTGGTTCTACTTTTTACTGACCACATATTTTAGCTGACAACTTTCTCTTAACTAAAAACAGCAAAGAGGAAGAGAAGCCAAATAGTAAGAATTCCTTGTAGCTCTCCCATAATTTCATGCTGTCTCTGGGTGCAGGTATGTATGAGCAGATAATCAAGAACCATTTGCTATAATATTTTGCAACTGACAGGGGAAGAATTTGCTTATTAGCTATGAAAGGTCTACTGCATTCCATGCTTTGTCATGCCACTGAGATACAAAAGCTAACAAAACTCCAAAACACAAGCCAAGCTTTTTGATCACAACTCTTTCTTTCTAATTCCTGTTTTGGCAGAAATAACATCAGGAACACCCTGTACCAGCCAAGAGAGAAGTCACGGGCTATTACTCCAAAATTTCAGTAACTGCTCACTAGTCCAACTTCATCATATTATAATGTAATTATAGCAGCAGTGTTCTTACAGTCCCTTTAATCTCAACAGGATTCTCTGCTCCTTTAGAAATACATAATTTGCTTTTCAGAACGTGTCTTCAGACAGCCTATATATCCAATAAAATAAATAAACTTGCAATCAGGCTTTGCAGTTCAGAGTCAACCAAAACCTGATTTTCTTTTTACAAGCCATCTTACATAACATGCAGAGTTAGACTGAACTAAAAGTTTTTAGTAACAGGACTTTTTAAATAAAAGAGGCTTAAGCTCCATTTAGCTTAAATTACTTCCAAACAGCTGCTGTAAGAAGAAAAATGTTGCACTCACCATCTTGGAATAATTCCATTCTCTAAACTTGTTGTCTGACTTCGGAGCCAGCGACGTTGATAGCTGCTAGAAGATGATGATGACGAGCTTGGAGACGGAAAAGGAGTGACCAGAAGACTGCTCAGAGATGCTGTCAAGAAGGCAAGAAAACATACACTGAAGTACATAAAGCACTAGTTAAATATCTTTCTTTATATTCTAACTATACTCTTTCTTTATATTCTAAATATCTTTCTTTATATTCTTTCTTTATATTCTAAATTTCCACAAATATCGCTTTTGCTTGCTGATCTTTTGCACACAAAACTTGCAACAGGAGAGAATTATTTTAGATAAATCTTGCCACCCGAGGACGTTATTTTCTTAAAGACAGAGAGCTCCCTACTTCAGCACACTAAAAGGCATCTTATTCTCATTAAAAGCATTCTGTCCTAGGAGGTGTTGCTGTCCCATTTCAACAGAAAGACCTCCTGGTCTCTTTTTGCTTTTCAGTGTATAAGTGCCTTTTCTTTCCTTGCTTTAAAAAAGACTCCAGCCAGTTTCTTCTCCAAATTATAAATTGGTTAAGAACCCAGAAAATGATGGCTGTAAACAAAGAATATCATTACAAATATTCTTGCATAAAGGCTTGGGACAAAAGCATAAGTACAATCGCTTAGTGGATCAAAAAAAAAAAAGTGCTATTTATGGATCATAAGGTGCCTATATTTCAGGTGAATCACTACACCATAGAATTGTAACATAATTATGAAAGCCAGCAAATAAGACAGATAGCAGATACCTGACCGAGCAATACCACTGTCTCTGTCCTCATTTTGTCCTCTGCTAGGCATATCAACAGGTGTGCTGTGTGCTAAAACAAACAGATCAGATCATTACATAACTCATCATAGTATTTGTCAGCATTTAAAAAAATGTTTAAGTTTAAAGGTCATAAAACAGCAAAGTTACATCCTGTACTTTTACTCTAAATAAAGTTGTGTGGCGTGAGCACAGGTGGCAGCAAAGATTATTTCTGTACCAAGGACTACATTACTAGAGGAATTTGGTTATTTGCCCCAATCTAAAAACATGTCTAAGAAGTTTAAGAAACTGAATGCATTCTACATTATCGGAAATAAAATATGCTTTGAAAATGAGGCTGGTGGTGCTCTCATCTTTCACTCCTGACATTTCTTTGTGTGTCCAAGGTTGTCATTTTATACAGGTTAACATTATAATGAAATACTCAAATATGAGGTCCATTAAGTTTCTGATTCACACCCCAAGCCGAGATGTACTACCCATAAAGCCTTACAGTAAGACCTACTCAGCCCATGTTGTATTACATTGAAGTGTTAGTAGTGTAGAGTCACTCAAATTGTAGAGCATGCACGATTTGCAAAGGCTGTGAAGAAATGGCATTGGAATTCCAGTTCATATTTTTGCAATTAACAGAATAAATCGGGCCTAAGATCCACCTACCTGCATGGGTCTTCAGTATGCCTGTAAAAGGAGACTCTGTAGTTTTAAGCTTTGAAAATTAAAGAAATTCATATTGATACAGAAAGAACCTTAAAGTCTTCCAGACTTAGCTCAAGAATTAATTTTGAATGTCTACCACCAAATTACAAAGTAGCAAGAGATAAGAGAAGAAAAAGCTGTACACCAGCAAGACACCTGCAGTAGCAAGAAATCAGCTATAAGCCAGGAAAACATAAGCTCTCTAAGAAACGTAAGGGCTCATTTATTATTAAAAATATTGCATAAAAATACCCCCAAGATTAAACATAGGAACTAGAAAAGTAACATGAACAAAAAGCAATTAATTTGGCTATATTTTTGGGAAGAAAGAAGTTTAACTATAAGCCAGATACATTCGTTGTCACTATTCTAGCCCTTTCTGGTTCTAGAGAGTAATTATGTATGTCCTGCAAGGATTCAGAAGAAGCTGGATTTGTGCGCACATATGGACGGGTCACACTGTGGCTGGCATTCCACACAAACCTGCAAAGAAAGAAGCACTGCGGATGAGCCGGAGGGGACCTCCTTCAGACACACCCTGCAGCAATTTGCTGCTACACAGCTGTAACACACCTAGGAAACAAAAGCAATGTAGAGAAAATGCAATGCAAAGTTAAAAAAAAAAAAAGTGAGACACAGGACAAAAACAAATTAAATGAACAGATGGCCTCATGGCATCAGAAAGACATAGAACCTAGAAATATTTACCTAAACTACTTCCACTGCGGCAGGTTCCCAAGCCATTCTGATTTGAGCTCAGCTTTCCCAGGCTGGGATCTTGGTTGATGTATTCAAAGCTATCTTGTAAGCTAAAAAAGGGAAAAGGTTAGTGTTTAAGAATGTGATCAACAGGCATTAATATTAGCTTAAGAATTAGGCTCATTTTACAGAAAAATGGCAACTGAAGATTAACTTGACAATCAAACTCAATGACCAATAGGTTTTCTGAAACTATAAGGGAAGAGGCATTTATTTTCCATTTAAGCTCTCTCTCTGAATTATTTTCAGTTTCTGTATGCTACGTTTGGGATTCAATTTATTCACATTTGCCCATTTTTGGGACAAAGAAAAAGGGAACAGATCAGAAACAGTATATTTTGTCATTTTTGAAAGAAACAGAAGTGAGGTAGGGGGACTAAAAGCTTCCTCAACATATACCCCTTTTCATCATCCTTTTGGTAGCAGAAAGAGAGGATTTGATTGTCCAAAGCACCTAATCTCTGAAGTTTTTTGCATGCCCTAAACAAATTAAGAAGCAGAAAGTCAGAGAGATTTTATTTTTAAAAAACTTGAGTGGCCTGGCTGCATTTTATTAAGAGAATCCTTCTCCACAGCCACTATTCCTGATTTTCTGCTAGACTTTTCCACTTCACATAAGGCAAATTTAGAAGGTAACAGAAGGACTACAAAAGGAGAAAGGAGGAAAGACAACTGCATTGGATGGGGAAGAAAAAAAATTCCTTACTTATTGTTGCTTCCACTGAAGCTTCCTACCCTGGCTGAGAAGACTTTACTTATCATCAGCTGTGGGGGAGAGCTGAAAGGATAAATAGTCATTACAGTGAGTCACCAATTCCAACTGCCTGACGAGAGAGTGCATCACAGAAATGGACACTCACCGTATAAAGTGAATTTTCAAGGTGGAGCCTTTGTAACTCATTGCCACTGAGCCAAACATCATTTCCCCTAGCATGTTGACATCAGAGGCTGGTCTGGTGTACTAGACAGACAAGATGTGAAGAGCAAAGTCAATAATAACTTTGCATACTATTCCAATTTTATATAGTGCCATAGTGCTACATTTTGAATGAAGAATACAAGCAAGTTTTGCTTTTCCAGGACTAAAATCTTGTGTGGTTATAACACACTGAGTGCAAGTACAAGAAAGTACATTCAGAAGACTTATTTGCTCACTAGATAAGCATCGCTACCCATGTTCCAGATAGACCTCCAAAGACAAGAAAGATTAAAAAACACCCACTGCAGTTCCAAAGAAATCACTCTGTCCAGCAACATTTCCATGTAACAGAGCGTTTAATGAAACCAGTAAGTGTTCACAAGATTTAGATTCTACAGTCTGCATCCCTGTGCATGAAACTCTCCTCTTGGTTCAAATGAGTAAATTTTCCTTCTCTGTCCTTATCGAAAGCTCCTTGGAAACATTTTTGACTGGAAAATAATTTGTGAAGACGGTGTTTCTAAGTATAGTCAGAATGATTTCTTATCCTGTTTCAAAGACTAATAATCAATAGAAAATATGGAGAGAAGTTTATTAATTCTGAAGGAAATCACTTGCCTTCTAGTTACATATATAATTGTTTTCTACCTTAATCTTTACATGATTCAAATTACACATTTCTTGATGAAACATGTATGTTTTTACCGAGAAACAAAGTACTTAAAACATAGCTCTTTGAAAAATTTCATGTTATAGGAGGATGGACTAATACACCACATGCAACAGCTTCTTCAGAACTGACCTAAGGCACTTGTTTCTTTTGAAACAAGATTAGAGAATGGTATAGTGCTTTTCATGACCTTTACAAATAATACTACTATTGAAAGAGTTACAGAAGATATTTAATGACAAGACCAAGATAAACCACAATGTTAAGATATACACACGTTCTTACTCTACAAGACTTTAAAGATAGGGTAGATGACTCAAGGGTCAGATTAACTTGTGACGTACTAGAAATACAATAGACATTCATGTAAATTAAAGCTCTTACATACAAACTTCTTCAGTAAAATGGATAAAAGCAAGTAATAAACATTACCTGATACTTCGGTATTTGTTCTTTGATATGTTGCATACAGCTTATTGAGGGACTATGGGAAGAAATATTGTTATTACCATTGCTTGCTTGGCAGTTCTTCACACAAGCTTTTACAGAGGCATCCTCTGCCATTTTCTGTGTCAAAACAGAACAATATGATAAAAACCACTAAAGCAAACATGAGAACTTCCATCTGTAAACATAACAGAGCAAGACCTTTCTTAAAATACAGGTAATTAACAAAAATTTAAAAATACTCTTATGTGGTTAAAAAATTATGTATCAATTTCACAAGCTTTTTTTAAAAGATGAGCATGAGAGAAAGCAAAAAGCTATCACATCACATCATATCAGACAGGTTTTCATGGTATCACACACAGAAATTAGTCAAATTTCCTGTGGAAGATCAGTCCCAATTGTTATGAATTACTCTGTGTATCATTCGCTGAAGTTTATATACATATAAAATCTCAGCTTATGAGTTGCTTACAAATTTATGTAGTCATTTGCACAATCAACCACTCAAATCGCATATAACTTTTGTTCCTCACTTGATTAACTGATTTCTTCAACAGAAGAACAGTAGGCAAAAACAAGGGGTGAACAATGCATCACTTGGTAGAACTATCAGCTTATAAAATCTGTTTGTTAAACATGCAAAGAAGTTGTACTAGGAAAAGGCAGCAAAGGAATGCTTAAATCCAGATTTCTATAATTCAGTTCACTCTCAAGTCACTATATTTAACAACATCTTAGAACTGACCAAAAAGGTATAAAGGAAGCCTTGGAGAGATACCAAGGACATTAATGCTATTCATACATGTTTCATAGCTGCATTGAGATTTGCTTAATAAAGTTCTCTTGAACACAACCTAACCAGTTCCTTGTTTTCTTTAACTGATGCTTTTTCTTCCCCCTCCAACTGATGTCTACTAGATGTCAGCCAAAAAGGGCCATATTATTTTGAATATTCTTATGTGCACTTGAAATTATTTATATGAAGGGAGCAAAACTATAACCTTGCAGCAATGAAAACTAGTTAGACTTAGAATGCTTATTTCACATCTTCTATTTTTTTTAAGAAACTAAATGTATGCTCACTATGGGATTTTGAATGTGCATTAATGTAAATATTCATTCATTTAGTGCACACTGGGATTTGGTGTATTTTAATAAGTCATCTTGTACCAGCAGTTTACTTCACTGGGAACATATGTAGGCAGAGATCAACTAAATTTTTTTTTTTAAGTCAACAAGGTAGATCTAGATAGTTTACAGAAAGAAGCAAAAAGGCAAAACCAGTAATAACCTAGATGCTAGTAAAAAACAACCATTGCCAAATTTACATCACATATTTTAGATTCTGCAAGGTATGAAAGGAACCATAACAGGAAATTAAATGGAAATAAAACTAGAATATAAAATTCCACAAGACAAAGATTAAGATGAACATGTAGTCTATTACAGTGCAGTAACTGTAGCAAGTTTTAGAATATTCAAGTCGTGATGACAAGATGATGAAATGGGCGAAAAGATGAATAAAAAGAGGAAGAGCAAGCCAAGAAAATTGGAGTAGATGATCTTTTTCTTAAAGGTTGAGTTTAAACTACATTCATAGAACATTTAAAAACAAGCATAGTAGCACATTAAGAAGTGCAGGTTTTCCTGGTATAGTATTTAAGTGCTATTGCTTATCTAAACCCAATGGGACTGTCATTAGGGTTTAGAAATGTGCCACTGTCACTAGTCATACATTTAATGAGCTATTAACAAAAAAATGCCTAATAAACATGATCTGATACACGTGAGCTGCAGAAATAATGGGAGACTAGATTGAGAACACTGAAATGAAATGCAGTACATTAAATGGAGAGATGGTTAAATGGAATATAGAACTGCTAGCTCCCATAGGTAAGTTTACTGCATACTTTAAAGACAAACCATGTATTTGAATATTCAATGTGAATAAGCATTACTCTATATAAGAATAAATGCACAGTATACACACTTTCTTGACTTCAGTTCCAACAGGACTAAGCTCAAGAGAAATTTTGCCTTAACTTTAAATAGAGCTTTAGCCTCTCTGTTTGATAACATACCAAACAAATGCAAACATTTAAGATCATTTAACACTTGTGTGTTCACAGCATTCAAAATGCCTTGGCTTTTTCAAAAGGGTACCTAGATTAGCATCTGGCTAGAAAACAGATTATAGCCTGTGTCATGAGGGAGTTTATAAATCTTTTGTGCTGCACGGAGTTTTTGATTAGACTTTGTGTAGTTAAATTCTAGTTTAAAGTATCTGAGCAACTGGAATAACTTGAGTATTTAAATAAAGCCATAAATATACTTCTTCCTCACATGCTCCGCCTTTTACATCAACTTAGATACAAAGTAACAACCTTGAATGGGGGCAGGGAAGAGAGCAAGCTTAAGGGACCAGTTTGACCCATTTACCCTCTTAAGTAGATGATCAGTCACCAGCTGATGATGCTCATCAGTCTTACTGATTTGGCACAATGGCGTATTTGCAGTGTGAGTGAAATAGAGATTGCTGTTGTTTAATTATCCTCATAAGTAATTTCTACAAGTCACAACGATTCCCATATCAGAATCATAGAATACTTTGGGTTGAAAGAGACTTTTTAAGGTCAGCTAGTGATACCTAGTGATTCTACAGTAATTGATACCAGTCTGACAGGTTGGATTTCCCGATTGTAACAAAGGTTTCAAAACAAACAAATAAAAAAACCAAAGTAACTCAATGTAGAAAAGACACAAAGCTAGTATTAAAAAAAAAAAAACCCCACAAAACAGAAATTACTACTGCATTACTTGTATTAAAAATCATCTAAGTCAGCTAGAAGCATTACTTAGTGATTGTGTGCCTGGAGAGCAACACAAAGAATTTGCATCTTGACAGCATCTATTCTTGCTTCTACGTGTGTCACCAAAACTTATGTGGCCATATATTGCAATGTGTCAGTATTACACATTACAGCATAGTTACCCGAAGTGGAATTGTTTTAATTCACATAGAGCCCACAACTTCACTAATCCAAACACCAGAGGAAGAAAAGCACATTTAGGGATGTGCTAGATATCACTGCAACAATGGGACTGCACAACCCGGGCTAATAACAAAAAAAAGCAGTCTTGGTCAACATTAAAAAGGTTAAGGCAATACTTAGTTTAAAGGGGTATCGACTGTTTTGCTTGAAAGCAAATCCAATCTAAGTTCAATACCATATTTATATTATAAATAGTAAATGTCAGGAGCATTCATAGGCTTTTTGCAATATACCACATTCTTGCTGCAGCTATCACAGGATCAAGACGAAATGAATGATCACAAGTATGATTAAAATTCACTCTTATATTAGAATTCCTGCTTTTGGGAAGGGAAACAAAAAAGCAGTAGACCAAAAGCAAAATTAGCATTTCCTACCTGAACCACAGCTTCATCAATTTTGCGGACTGCTTTGGAATCAAATAAGACCTGTCTGCCTCTTCTCTCACAGTCTTGGTAAACTATCAGGCGGATTTCATTCAAGTCAAACTCTGAAGAGGACCAGCTGCAGATTATAAACACAACTTGTTAAAACAGTGTGCTTACTTTGCAGGCTTATCTAAATGAAGAAACAGGTATTTGGCAAATAATCTTTTACTCAGCATCCACAAGTATCAGACTCTAATCACAGAACTCCAGCCAAAAAAGGAATTCAAAGGAGCATCTAAGCTCAATGATACTGACACATAGGCAGACACAGCCAAACCAATTTTTCCTCAAAATTTTCCAAAAGACCACAAGCAACTTTGCCTTAGCAATCTACTCCAGGGCTTAACAACTCCAATTTACTCCTTTCTCTGTACAGTCTTGATTATTGCAAGGCAGGTGTACTATTTTGTGCAATTCTCTCAGTGGCAATAGAGAATAATGGATTACCATCCTTTTTACTATAGCCTTTCACAAGTTCAAGGCTTACAACCCTTCCTCATCTCTCTTCTCTAAACAACACAAACCCACTTTCTTTTGACCTATTCCTGTCAATATAAGTTCCAATTTTTCTAAAGCGTAGTTCTTGTAACTGAAAGACAAGGTTTGTGTTGCTCTGTTACTTTTCCCCTTTCTTTTCTGAGATATTTCAGGGTTTACAGAGCAAGCAGATTGAGATTTGATCTTTGACTATGATGAAACTCAATTAGTAAATAAAACCAAAATACCACTGAGACTCAACTTGAATTAAAACAACTCTCAAGCAAGAATCTGCCTGTTCCTCAGAGATACACCATGGCACATGACTTCCCTTCTTGGGCTACTTCAGGAGACTGAGGAACACAGTTTACCATGGCTGTGATGGCAAGAGACTTTATTTCCTGATTCCAAAGGGAGTCAGTCTTCATGTTAGAGCATGGAGGTTTGTTTGGCCTCAGGTTCAGCTACAGAAAATGTTTTTCATGTTATGCAGCTGAAAAGCTGGAATTAATGGAAACGAACTACTACTGTATAAAGCAGTGCCACACAGCACTGGTGTTCCGACATACTGCCTCATCCCTGGCCTGGATGGACCACATCTAGATGGTAAGAGTACGACTGTTATAAATAGCTGTTGGTTTAACAAATTGCATAACGGATTTCAGTTAAGGCCACACTGATCTCCCACCCAAAAGGATATTTCATTTAGGAATTTTCCCCAACTAGGCCCTATAGAGGAGGAATGTAGAGAATTGAGGGAAGAGCACAAAAACTCTATACAGCTCTGGCAAGAACTTCTGAAGCTATTTATTTTATCGAACTCTCTGTTAACAGCCATAACTCAATAGTGAGGAAAACACCATCAACCTCTGCTAGTCAGCAAGGTAACCATGGGCAACTACTTTAGGAGCATACTCAGAGACTCGCAAATTTAAAATTGTTATAAGTAAAGCCAGCTTAATTTATTCTACATGGTTCAGAGATCAATGCCCCTTTCTATGTATCAAGAAACAAAAATAAGTTTAAATAGGCATCTTTTTCAAAGCCAAAAGACCTCATTCAATTTGGAAGGTTTTATTATATTTTTAATACCTTGGGACAGAATAAACCAGATACCTATCTCCACTGTAAGGTATTCTGATGGAAATATACTTTATGTGTATCATATACAAGGGTCCACTACACAGCAAAGCCAGATCATGGAATAATACTAAAGGCTGTTTCTTCATCATCAACAGTGAGGAAAACCTGTTGGAAGTGTTTGTAACACATTACCTCCAAAACATGAAGTGCCAGGTAGATTTCAGGTCTTCCCTTTAAGAGGGAGTCACAGCATTAAGTCAACCTACGTAAGATCAGACCTCATACCATTGTTGATAGTTGCCCAACAAGGATCCTACACACTTCATACAGACAGCTGCAACTACACTATCTGTTTTAAAAGTATATTACTACTATTTCAGCCCACTGCCTGTGCTATGCTATTACAAAATCCAGCTATCCAGAACACAAGAGAAGTCAGAGCCATTAACAGACTTAATTCTAGTCTGCCACATCAATCTAATGCTCTTCAGTACCAGATACTCTGATACCTCTCCAGTTAGACCTATTTACTTACACACTTTCTGCAACAGAGAACACCTGAATGAACTGCTTTCATTAAAAGGCCACAGGTCTTCTCTCCAGGGCTGGCACAGCAAGATCCACAGTTACACTATAGGACTGCAAGTCTAAACTGAGAAGAATTTATTTCAAGTACAGATTCAACCAATCCAGCCCTGTATCTACCCATCGATGCCAGAAGCATGGTGAATACTTACATTGCACGAATTTAGGCTACATTATGAACAGGTGAGCTCTCATACACTGCATTAAAGCAGACTTTGTTTTGTTGTGTCAACTTCTGTATAAACGTGAACTGGATTTTATAACAAATGCTGAAGTCAATTTAGCAGCCTGTTGTGATGCCTTTTCCACACATCATGCCAGAATTAGAATGCTGCAGTCTTGCAGAGACTTCAAACAGATTCTAGTACTAGAAGCTAAGAAGTTTTATAAAATCCTATAGAGCTTTATATGAGTAACAGACTAAATCCAGGGAATTAACTTCAGATAATACTTCTTGCAGTACTAAACAAACATCAAACTTCTGTTTTAATGAAGTATTTGCTTTCAGGCTGTCTTTGAATTACCCAGAATGAAGATGCAGTTCCTGCAACAGTCCTACCCACTACAGAAGAGATTCATCCTACTAAAGCCTAATTGGATAGGATCAAGCATATCTACAGACAAGTTATAAAGGCATATAAACCCATGGTCTTTACTTCCATACAGAATCTAGTACCAGGCCCAAAATCAGTCAGGTGACTGGGAAGTTTTTCCCCACCACAAAAGCTGATGAGTAGACTGCTTACAGTACTTCCACTCTTTATTATTTAAGCCAGCTTACTTAACACACAGCACCCCAAAACAGGGGCAGTAGGAGCATTCAATCATCTCCTGTACACAGAATGTTGAAGAATACAGACAGTACACAAACTCATTGGTCAGCTCAGTTTCCACATGCACAAAAGGAAAAAAACCCCAAACCATTACTTAATCTCTGTATCAGCTTCTTGCTTATTTAGCAGTGTTTAGTGACATGACTTTTTTGTTTCTTCTTCAGTTTTTCAAAATTAGATAAGATTCTCTTGCACAAAGTATCATTTCATGAAAAAAAAAGAAACCACCACATTTCTGCATTGCATAGCTTAATATTCCTTTAAACAGAGGGTTTGACTAAGAAGAAAAACCTTTTCGCTCTTTATCAGTTGTTTCTAAAAATTAAGACCAAAATACCTGAAATACATAATAAATATTTTAGTCTGTTTTTTTCCTAAGGGCTCCTATGCTCACAGGCAATCTGTATACATACAGGTTCACCTTGCCAAATTATTTCTTAATTCACTAATCAGTTTCAACCACCAAGTTTGAACAAGAGATATGTGTTTCTATCCTGCAAAAATAAATAGTGAGGGAGATAGACACTTCCCTTCTCCAAGCCCATAATATGAACTAATGTTAACTTCAAGACATCAAAAAAATCCTCAAAAAGCATTTATAGGAGATAGGTAGACAACAGGAAAAAAAATTCTCAAAATGTTATGTGAAAAGCTTGCACCAGAGTTTGCACATTATTAGACTGAATTTTCTATTTTTCAATGACAATTCTGTAACAAAATTATTAATAATTCCACTTCAGGACTGAAAAGCAAACCCTCAATGCATTCACAAAAACAATTTTCCAGCTGCACCACACTGAGAGATCCTAACACTCTACTCCTTGTCCAATTACAACAAATACTGATGTTTATTCATATCAACAGTGCCCTTTTAGCTCTTCATTGCCACTCCCAACACTTTTCTACTTCATGTCTCCAGAATGAGTTGTTTTCCTTATACTCAGTTAGTAAAATCTACTATTGTTTCCTTTCTCTGTCTGAAACAGCTTACCCAACCACACCCAAGTACTGAAGGAATCTATGCGACAGTTACATAACCCAAGTAGATCTGCATATATACCTACTGCTGAAAGTGTTACTTCTGATAAAGCTATGGAGCCCCCAGGGTAAGCTTCATACTTCTTATGAATGTTTAGCAAGAGTAAGTGTGCTACAACCACTACTTTTTAGTAATAACTGTCGCTTCTTTCATTCAGCTTAAAAAAGGTTTCAAAAATAAGCTTTGCTAAACACTAACTGAAATATCATTTGCCCAAGTCCTGTTTATATAAAAATTTTCTCATTCTCCTTATACAAGAAAAATCCTACATATTCAACTCCTCTTCAAGAACTACTTAAAAATAGAATGATAAAAGAACCATGCTGAGGGGACAGATACCGCTAAGTGACTTGTAAAACAAATGCTTTCAATAAAATGAATAAAATCATGGGCAGGAGAGGGGTTCAGCCACCTGATCATCAATGTACTTCAAAACAACAATGTAGGTTTCTTAATAACTTTACAACTTAGAAAGGCAAAGAAGTGAAGAGACTGACAGCTAAATGAAATGTGTCACTTTGACTTAAAAAAAACCACATTACACCCAGTCCTGCATGCTCTTAAAAATTAGCTGAATTAAATTCATATGAGCTTGTGCAGATGTTCACATTTCAGGTTAAATGTGATTATTTTGACCAAACAATGTTGTCTTATTTGACAAAAAACCAAAAGCCCCACATAACCTTTCTCCCCTTTTTGTAACTACATGACTCTTCCTATTTCTCATATCTGCTCTGATAATTGCCAGACCCTTCTGTAAACTAACCAAATTCTCCGCAGCAGCAGCCTGTTCCAGCACATGAAAGTTGATCAGAAACATAGTTGAAAAAGGAAGGAAGAAGGCAGCCCTAGAACCTCCACCTCTTGGTGGCAGCATGAGTTATATTAATTCACTTCATCCATGGAGCTATATGCCTTTAGCAATAGGCAGAAAAACCTTCTCTATACATTCCAAAAAGTATTAAGACTAGTTAGAACATTAACTAAGTTCTCTCAGTTCTTCCTGAGTCAGTTTTCTGCCTACTTAGTGAGCTGAACTAACTCCCTAAGTGGATCCAGTTCCAGAAAGAATGGAAAGGACAAGGCCAGCACAAGGAGAAAAAGGACAAGAGCATATGCTAGAAAGCAAAGGGAGAGGTAATGTGATAACTCCCTTCAGCATCAGCAGCCTGTTTGAACAGCTCAGGCTATCTAGCTTCACCTTGAATGGAATCTTTCCTGCATGTGGAAGATGCTGAACTAAACATAACCTTCAATTAAAAAAAAAAGAAGATACTAAAGATACTAAAACACAACAGATACTTTTTGTTGTTGAAAACGAGCCACAAGTTTGGAATGGCTTACATATATCCTGGAAAGTTTGTTTTATTTTCCCTTAAATTGACATATAAGCTACTTTCCTTTGGCTTGTTCAACATTTCTTCCATTACATATATGAGACACAGAGGCAAGATCTCTCATGTTTGAGGGAAAGCAGACTCATTTTTTTCTGGCAAAGTGTCACAAGGTTTCTCTCATTCTGCCCTGATCCAGTATTTTCACTGAATACAGATCTCCAAACTTTGATCTGTACAAAAGAAAACCTTTTGTTCACCTTTAAAATAATCAACATGTATGCAATAACTGAAGGTTGACCTATTAATTTATATTAAAAAATTACTTCAGCTGACCTTAAAATACTTTTGAAGGTGACTAATCACACACTACTTCAGTGCAAAACCTATAGACCAGGGAACTAAAAAGGCTGAGGTTATCTATATGTCTGTCTGTCTATCTGTATTCTCCTGCTTCTTCGATGAACAATACTGAATATATAATATTTATTCTAACACCCTCGGGTGTTAAATTTTGAAAAAGCTGCCCTGAACTGTATTTTCGTCACAGGTACATAGCAATTGAGACTCAGACATCGAAGACATGCTGGCATACATCTGAAAGAAACACCACAAAGAAATAAAAGAAACACATTCATACGCCAGATCACTTTGATGTAATGCTTAATCTAGAGGTCATTTACAAGTAAAAGTAGAGCATTTCTCTCTCATCCTTCCCCTCCTTCATACCATTCTCTCCTGTTTGCTCTGCACACTGTTACTAATTGACCCACTAACACAGGAGGCAAAAAAAAAAAAAGGAAACTAATTAGAAAACTATAACAAGGAGGTAAGATTATTTAACCTTAACTGAAAAGAAAGGCAATCATCCTCATGCCTCAGTCTGCACAAACATGTATCTGTACACAGAGTCAAAAATGTAGATTCAGTTGCAAACAACAGGGAAGACTTTCTGGAGTATGTCACCGTCATTAGTAGTAACAAGCTTCTAATAGAATTGTTCCAATTATTTACAATATAGCCTTCAAGACACATGATTATAAACCTAATAGCAACTACAAATGTCAATTCTCTGTCAAAAATAACATTAAAAAAGTTACACGCATACCTGTTTTGCGGCAGTCTAGTCACTTTGTTCACATAGTTGACACTTTGGTTTTTCACAGATTTTCTAATCCTTTCATCCAATTTGGTGCAAGAGAGATTCTTTCCAAGTGGCACATCATTGCTGTTTCTTGCTCTTTCTATTAGTCCCCCTGTGCCATTTGTAGCTTTTGGTGTACCTCCACACATTTTCTTCTGCTACAAATCCCCTGTAAGGCTCCCTCAAAGAAACTAAACACCCGCTGAAAAGACACAGCCTCAAGCAGATTTCTTTACTATAGATCAAACATTAATGAAGGAAATTTACCATAAGCTTTCTTCCCTATACAGGAACATAGTCTGCTGAAATTCCTGTTAGGGGGAAAAAAGGTAAAGAGATGTTCATATATTCTATAAGCCATTAATGCAGAATGATAGCTGTAGTTAATCCACTGCTGCAATTATTCCAGACAGAGGAGCAGAGATGACTTTCAGGTTTCGAACCCATCCTAGACTTGTTCTTGCTGCTGCTAGGGTTTTTCCTACCAAGCCTGGTGCTAAGCTGTAGCAGATACAACAGCTAATATTGACTTTAACTATGTTTGTTTCCTGGTATGTGATTAGGTAGCTGGCAATTATGTAGTCACAAGACTGAACCATATGGCCTCTTGAAAAAAAAAAAAAAGCATAGTTGCTTTTGTAGTGACTCGCCCCGAGTTGCAAGGTTGTGCTAACACAGGCTACAACACCCTGCTAATGGCTCTCATGTGCGCAAGTGTCATCTGACAACTCCTAGCAACCTCATACAGCTTAGGAGCAAGTAAGAATCCGTCGTCACTGCTGTATGGTTATCAGTTAAAAAAAATTACCAAGAAATACACCAGATATTTTGCACTTCAATGCTTTTACTTCTAAGGACAAAGAGAATTTAAATTTGGCCAAGAATCTATTTTGAAAAGACTGGAAAGGAAAACATCAAAAAATGTTTGCCACAGACATCAAATTGGTTGATGAGAACTTATAGTCACATGCCTATTAAAACAATTTAAAGGCAGCACTATTGACAAAAATATCTAATAAAATACTTCTGACCAAGAAAATTTAAGGTTTTTTAAAAAAAAATTAGGAATATGACATTTTATTAAGGCTAAGGCAATTCCACTTCAGAACAAAGTCCTCCTCTCTATCCCTATGTTAAAAAAAAATTATCCATACACATTTGCTCATAATTTATGTCTTAAAGAGCCTTCTCTTACCCTCTCAAAATATTACACATTTCATAAGATGACAGTCATAGTGTTACTTCCAGATTAAAAAGGAAAAATAACTTCACCTAATGGTCACCCATAAATACAGCAGTAGAGTTAGAAAGACAGTAAAATTTCAAAATCTAGTGACACATGCTACCTACTAAAGTCAAGTAGAAAACAAGAGCAAGGTTAGACTGGACAACTTGCTCAGTTGCAGACAGAAACTGACAGCAGCAATAAAAGCAGCTCAATTTTGATTCCCAGAGTAGTGACAAGTACTAGATCATAATCACTCTTCCCAAAGTAATGAAAACAAGTGAAAAGCTTTGGTCTGTTCTCAGAGTATTCAAATGTTCTAGGAGAGGACTTCTAGATCTAGCCCTCACCTCATTGAGGACTACACTAAACATCAGTGTCTTGTCAACTTGAAGTGAAAATGAAACATCCAAGACATGGCCAAGCTCCAACACTTTGACTAAGACAAGCCATTGATAGCCTTCCCTTCAGTCCTCTCTTGTACACACAAAAAAAAAAAAAATTCCAAGAAAATTTCTGAAACATTCAGTTAAATGACAACAATATTGAATTCCCACGAGACTAGAACTAGGAACTAAAGCTCACTAAATAGACATGCTTCACAGCACTAACTCATCAGTAGATTAAGTCATCTGCAGAATACTATAAATCCCAAAACACTCTGGGTAATTATCACCAAAAAAAAAAGAAAATCCACAGAATAGTTTCTGAACAAAAAAAACCCCACACATGGAAAACACTAAGTACAAGAAGCAGATAATAGAGAACATGGAAGAAAATGACCAGCTCTCTAGATGTAATCCTCTGGGAAGCAGAGTTTACTCACTTTTTCTAGCCTATGTGACAGCATGTCACCTGCTCTGTTTGCAGGTCGTTGTCTGTTCGCCTCCACTGCCAGACAATCAGCTAAATGCTTTCAACTCAAGGTAATACCCCAGCAAGAAAATTTTTGGTGGGAGATAGAGGAGATATACATATAAGAATAATTTTCTGAGTAAATTATAGCTGTTCACTAAAACCTAAGCACTATTTTCAAGTCTAACAGTATCTGCAGAACCCCCTGTAAGGCTTGATTTTTCCAAACAGCTTTTAGAAGCAGGCTACGGAAGTGCAGGAAAACAGAAAACTGGAGTCATATCTGCTGTTTCAGTGAGCATTTGTTTTTGCAAAACATACAAACATACACTTAGCAAAAATGCCTACGACTCAGACATTCAGGATGAGTGCCAAAACATGTGTTTAAAGGCGAAGTGGAATCTATTTTGGATTGCTTAATGATGATTTTCCCTCTTTCAGTCTGTTGAATAGCTTATGTAGAAGATGTAGGCTCCCTTCCTCCCTCCCAACCCTGTGTTGCTCCTCCTCTTCTTAAAACCTTAGATTTGGAAGAGTTGTGCTGATGCCACACCACATTCTTTTTCCACAATGATTTAAAGTAGACCTAATATGGTAAAGCACTATTAACCTCAGATGAACCACCTTGTTCAAGCATGATACATAGTTACGAGTTTCACACAAGTTAGACAGGATAAATTGCAGATTAGTCACGCAACAAGTGAAGGAACATGTTATTTGCAGCACTTGTATCTCAGCTAAGGTCTTTCTATAGAAAGGGTTCTGCTGGACAAAAATATCATTTAACAGACCACTGTACAGAAAGGTTATTTTGTTTAAAGATAATGCTATATGAAAATCAAAACAACACTGGATCTATTTGTTCACTGGAAAGCTAGAATTCCAGACTCCCTGCTTGGGAAAGGAGAATATACTGGATTTTTTCAAGGTTGGAAGCATTTTTCATCATCTTTGTCACTAGAAAACAATACCATCACATATATGCACAAAAAATTACCACAAAAACCACACACACCTGTTGAAGGCTAGTAGATCTATCTAAGTTCAAGTCACCATAAATTGTACACATCAGCTTTTCACAAACAGCAAGAACAGGCTATTAAGCCAGTGTTTCACAACTCAGCCAACTTTTGTAAAGTTGGATTCACTGTTCATTGGCTTACCTACAAGCCAGAAGTTTGGAAGTTAGATTTGAAAGAGTGCCTCAGTGATAACATTAAAAAATCCAAACTATTAACCAACCAACCAAACAAAAAACACCCAAAACAAAACAAAGGAGAACAATGTGCTTGAAGTAGTACCATAAACAGCATGGAGACAATGTGCTCAGTTGCTAGCTCCAGAAACTGAATGCCTCATTAGCAAAGAGGAGATCTCAAGACTTGTAGCTGCACAAAAAAGTAAATGTATTAATTGTGTTTTACCATTAAAAGTGTTTTTATTTTTGTTAAACTAGGGCTTTCAAGAAAGAAAGGTAGAGACTGCAGTAAAAAGAGCACTCCTGATCCATCACCTTGTCTTTTCCCCAGCACAGAAAGCCTTACTTAGTTCTAATCAACTTTCCCCCTTCCAGCCCACTTTCTTCCCTAACCCCCATAGCTTCTAAGAGAGTTCAGTTTACCTAAATTAAGTAAAATATTTTGCGGAAGTTGTTTCAATCTATCATTAGTAATCTTTATCAATTCAAAGAACTGAAGGTTTCCTTAGCCGCTTAGAGCTCTTGCAGGTTCATTTTTGTTGTTTGGTGGGGTTTGGTGGTTTTTTGGGGGGAAGGGTGGGAACATTGCAGTTTTGCTTTTTTTTTTCTCCTTGCTTTTTTCTTTCTCTCTTTTTTTTTTTTTCTTTCCACATTTATCATTTTAATGGCACCTCCAGCAATCAATTTCCAGCTTTCACTCAAGCCAAACACGTTGAGCCAAACAGCAGCAGCCAGACAGGAGCAAGCAGTGCTTGGTCCAGCATCTCTGTTGACCTTTGGGACACAGGCCACCCGGTCAGCTGGGCCACCCCACCTCCTCTGGCACACAGTGCTGGGGCTCAGCTAATGCATCACCCCCATGTCACTTGTTCCAGCAGCGCCATGTGACTGGGCCAGCATCCAGGAACACAGCTACTAAATACAGACACTGCCAAGGCACGTCTGAGAACTGCCCCTGCCAGAAAACATAATGAATAGAAATCTCTTATCCTACCAGCTTTACTGCCTCTGCCATTCCCCACCTTCTCCTGAACAGAAGGAAGTACTACGCACATTCAAAGGAGAATCTGGAGTAATAGCACAAGGCAGAATTTGGTATTTATAACACTGTACCTGTTCTTGTTGCATTTCAACATTGTATGGTAGGAAGTACTGTCAGATCTTGGACCTAAATATCTCCTACATAAATGTGAGCAGGCCAGCATAGACAACACCACCACACCTTAAGAGTAGTGTCCTGAGGCATGGGTTTGGTTGCTTGCTCTTTCCTGTTCCTTCTTCTATAAAGTTGTTGTGGGTTTTTTTTTTTTTAAATATTTATTTAAAATGGGTTTTTAAAGGAATTTTTTATTTTTTTTTTTTTTAATTTAGCTAAAAAAAAAAAAGTCTATATGCTGCTTTCAAGCCTCTATTCAAATGAGTTGTTTTAGCATATGAAAAATCATTACTAAGAAACAACATTTATTAGACATAAGTAAATACACATTAATGCCAGCTGATACAGAGATATGAACAATGTTTGATACTAAGCAGCCCCCTCTGTTTATTTCTAGATAGCTGAAAAATACTCCTTTTGCTAAAACAAACACCTTCACTCAAAGTAACTGAAAACATCCACACATTAACAGAAACAATTTCTTCACAAATTTCCTCCACTTCTGCTATGAAAAAGCTCCATTCTCAAGAGGGCTTTGTAAACTTAAGAACATATAGCATTCTCTCTCTAACTTTACAACCAAGTAAGTCTGGTGTACTTTCTCCCTGGGTGCAGAAAGCATTGCAAATCTGTTCCTCATCCTTGTTCCAAACATGCTCTCCCACCGTATAAGAGAATGCTCTTGAGCAGGGCTAGGGGTAAGCACTACCCAGCACTTCACTGCCATTCTTCCAAGGGAAAAGGATTCAGATAGGGTCAGATAAAAAACAACACAAACAACAAAGCAAAATAAACCAAACAAAAAAAAAAACCCCAGACCAAAACCCAACAAAACTAGTTACCTGGTTCTACATACTTCCTTCCGAATTCATAACATGTAAAATCAAAGATATCAGATGTGGCAATCTGGCAGTGCTGAGAGTTGAGAACAGCCCAGGTCTCTTTGACCAGCTAATGTAATATTGGAAAGCCTTCCACAAATTATCATGTTAAACTGTTGTGAGAGCAAGATGTCTTTTAAAACAGAGATTGTAACTGAAAAGCTGGTCGGCAATAATCAGAAAGGGAATGAAGAAAAACTAAGCTTGTTGGATATTTATGAAAATTTACCAATTTATCCAAAACAGCAAGGAAAGAGGAAACATCCACAAGAAGCCATGTTTGAGCATCCAAAATCTACTATAGCATGAACAGTCCATCGCCTTTGTCTAGATGAATACCAGGAAATCCCGATTTAGATTGAATGAAGTGACAACACCAACGGATATAACATCAGCTCCGGTATTTTTCACTAGTTATAGCCAAAAATATGTTTTGTTCCTCTTGTAGTTGTTATAATTTGTCTTTTCTATCCAAAACACTTTCCTCAACCCTCCCTCACAGGCAGCATTGAGGGTAGCTTTCCAGTGCCAGCACTAAATCTTGAAGGCTTATGTGCATTTATTTTCAGGTTTCACTGGAAAGGTAAGAAGCCACATCTTATGACCACCTACAGAAGATCAGGGTAATTAAATCATTCATGTCATAATACCTTTGCAGCAAAATATCCTACATGCAAAACCAAACATACAAACTGTGGTCGTACAGCTGACAGGCATGGGCAAACCTAACCTTGCTGCAAGACACTGTGCAGGAGAGTTACATTCTGTTTACCACCAATTGCACAGGACTCAATGTCTAGTCATTAAATTATGAAATAGCCTCCTCCTTAAAGCAGGCCAACTACTCTAACTACTCACATCAGATCCTAAATATTTTCTCAAAAATATTGGAATTCTGTTAGACTTATAAGCTTATACAATCAGGTTTATACATAATTATAGCCAAACACAGTAACATGTTAAGATACAGTTGCCAAGAAGCAGTCTGTCAAGCATGAAAATCATGTCAAACAAAAAAATAAAAATCAAAGAAAGAGCCACCTGCAACCTTATCATGCAATTGGAAAATGTTTCACACATTGAAGATTCAGTCATAGAAACAAATGATAATTTCCAGAATGTCTATCAGCAAGCTTATCAAGCTTATGCAGTAATTACTTATTTAGACAAATCGGAAACCTCTCTCAAGATAATATAAGAATTGCTCAAGTTCTTTCAATGATACCCAGTAAAATATTGTGTAAGAAAGTCCTTTAAGACAGACCTGATTTTCTTCAGAGATTAAGTCTACCAAACCAGACTCATAAGGAACCTTTGTAACAATTACAGATTCAGGACAACTTCTTTTAAGAAAAAAAAAACAAAAAAACCAAACACCCAACCAAAACTCTCGCTTTCTTTTCTAGTCAAAGGAGGGCCCAAGGATACAATTCTAATGAAGTCTACAATTTACCCAGCTTTCAGTGCTTTGGTAATGCAAATCCACTGCTGCTTAATTCAGAGGTTAAAGTCATCTTAAATGTTACACCCAGGGTTTTTTTTTTACCTCCAAACCAAAGAAATCGGTCAGATGTAGTATCACTGTTCACATTAAAAAACTAGACTAACTAAACTAGATTTGAAGGGGGAGG
>WAAB01018819.1:0-29571 GCA_013389865.1 Piaya cayana
GCTGTCTGGAATGCCTGGAGGGGGCAGGATTCCATGGAAGACCCTTTAAAACCCGGTAGAGCACTAAACCTTTTCTCTTGGCCTGCAACCTCCTTAGCTTGCAGAGATGCTGGGGCAGGGGATAAATTGGATAGCGACCTCCAGGAATGTGTTCTGGAATTGTTGCAGCGCCTGCAGGTTGAACTGTGCTGTGTGGAGATGGCTCTGGAAAGCGGATTAATGCTCCTCTTCAGCTAGGAAAGGGGATCATTCTGGTGCTTTCAGTCTGTGTGTGCCGGCTCCCCAGCCTGGCCTGGGTGGGTGGGAGTTGCTGCCCACGAGAGGGAGACCCAAGCGGGCCATTTGGGACAGACATGGCTCTAATTAGTATTGATGAATCATCCAATAGTTCTTGGGTTGGAAGGGACCTTAAAGATCAGCTACTTCCAACCCTCCTGCCGCAGGCAGGGACATTTCTTACTTTCATGTGACCACACGTGGTCACAGCCCCAGCAGCTGTTGGGATGTTAAAGCAGGATTTTTGCAGTGCTCAAAGAACAGGGGTAGTCGAATAAATTAAAGCCAAGTTAAGCTACTGGTGACCCTGGGGAAGTTAAGTGTGATGGCACGAGGTCTTTAGATGCTCCAGGCTTGTGTCTCTCTTCTGCATCCATGCTGTCAGGCTCCAGCTCAACCCGTCCTTGGTAACGTAACCCCTGCCCAAACTCTGGCACCAAGGCCAGAATTGCTGCTTGTGTGGAATCCCCGGGGCCAAACAGGGGCCGTGGGGTGTTGCAACACCGATAAAGCAGCATTTCAGCTGACGTGAGTCACACGGGCTGGGGCTCTGCCTGCCCCGGAGCAGGAGAAAATCAACTGATCCAGCCAGGGAGACTGGGCACGTGCTCACCCCTGAGCAGGGTAGGAAAACACAGGGCGCTTGATTTTAACAGGGCTTAGAGGTTTGTGTTTGTACTCATATTCCATTAAGGTCCTAGTTGCAGAAATTGTGTGTTCAAACCCTCACAGCAGCAGGGAGCAGGGGTTGGAGCTTGGCAGCCGAGAGACAAACAGGGCTTGGATTTGGATCCGCCTGCATCTAAAACTTAGAAAAAGGCAAAGCAAACAGGGGGTCTCGTGCATGTCTTACGGTTTGACAAGTGCCTGGCTCTGAGCTCCCTCCACCTCTTCACAGCAGCAACGTTCCTGCAGAACTGAAGGGTGGAGGAGCCCAGCAGGGCGTTGGCGCAGCCACACTGAGGCCCAGCAGGTCTCTGCACCCGAGGAATCGCTGCACTGCTCCTTCTTCACCTCTCAAACACCATCAAATGCAGACTGAATACAGCAAATATAGAAATAACTTTTAATTAAAAAAAACAACCTTGCATCAAAGATTATTGTATCAGACATCGAGGCAAGATTCAAGTTTAAGACAAACCAGTGTTAAAAAAGTGTTTAAAAAAATAATCAGAATGTGCAATAAACTACAATGTAGCAATAGGTTGTAGTGTCGGAACTTGACTGAACTGTTTCCAGATGCCCAGTGTATAATTCCTGCCATTTTGACCGAAAGAAAATGAATTGACACTAAAAGCGGGTCACCTGCCCAGTGCCATTCCAGGTATTCCGCACAGAGACTCCCATCAAGTCACCTTCACCTGCCCTACACAGAAAACCTTCCTGTGGATGGATGACGCCTACATTCAACTTCTAATCTTGGTTAATACCTCTGGAGATGGCGGGTACATTCCAAACTGCGCTATTTAGATGCAAGTTTGAACAACTTGCTTTTGTTTCCTCCCTGGGAAGTTACAAATCTCTCCAGAATCACAAGGGAAAGCGTTCGGGCTTTTTTTTCTTTCTTGGTCTCCTGGACATCGCTCATCTCCTCCTCGTCACCACGTGCTGGCGTGCTTAACGAGACTCTTACAAGGCACTGTACAGAGATTGGAACGAGACTTTGTCTTTAACACATTAAAGCAAGACGGTACGAGCCTCGCGAAGGACTAAGGAAGCAAGATGACCCAAGGAGCTGCGTCACGGCTTTGACTCGACTCCCCTTCCGCTCCCTAATCCCCACCCAACGGAAGCAGAATCCCTACTTTTGGAGTAGCAGATACATCGGCTATTGAAGGTCTACCTCTACCTTATTGCTTGAGGACACCTATATGAGACATGCCCTGGCACTACGGAGCGCTGAGTACAGATTTGAAGCGAGATGCAAGGCTTCCGGAACGCCTGCTGGTTCTCACCCGCCCTCCCCTCACGCGAGGCTCGCGCCCACAGGGAAACAGGCTGAGCCTATCGCTCCTCCCCAGTTTTTTCAAGTAGTTTTTCTGTGTTCAGCTGAAGCTGCTGGTTGAGGTGGCGGCGTAGCCGGCTGCACCAGAACCCACTGGAACCAGAAATGCATTGGAAACCCAAAAGAACAGAGAAGGATGGTTAGTAACAAAGGTGGCAATAGGACAACAGAAAGTGAATGGTGCCAGCAAGTTATGTGCGCCCACTCCCAACACTGGGAATATTAGACTTCCAGCTTGAAATAATTACTTTCCTTTGGGGTTCAGGAAGAAGAAAGTTGTCTTTGGGATTTATCCTGCCTGTTACAAAGCAAGAAAGAAAATATATTATATGCAGCTAACGCACAGCTGAATTGTGCTGTCATAGGCTGTGGCAACAAGAGAGATTTTACCTTCCGCTTTTCTCCACCTTAATTGGCTTTCTTAATGAACCACATTATTCCCTGTCACCTTTGTTTTCTCGTAGCGTGGGTTCCCAGGCCCCCGTTTTCGCAGTCTTCGGGCTGCTCGGCAGGTTGTTTTCTCGCTGCGTGGCCACTGTCCGGCAAACCACCGGGCGTGCACGAAGCGCAGGGAGAGTCGCTGGGAAAAGCCGCACTCGACATTTCAGTCTGATTCGTTACTTGATCTTGGCACAGCAAAGCTTCCACCTCTTCATCTTTTAGTGGAAAAACTCGAAGTTCCCACAGCCCGGCCTGAAAGGAAGCAGAAGGGAGGGTGGAAAAAAGAGAAAAGAGGAGGGGGGAAAGGGATTTCAGAACTGATTAGCTGGCTGCAGAATGATCTATCGAGGCACAAAGGAGTGTGCATCTTTACGGTGTTTGCAGGGCTCTTCAGATGAAGAATACGACGCTGCTAGGCACCAGCTGTTAACGTAAGCTGGCTCCATATGGTTCTGGACTACTAACAGAGCCAGAACTGAACAGGCACAGTACAAGGGGGAAGCTCTTTTCCATGGTGACAAGTCACCCGAATCCATAACAACAGCTCTGAGAGAAGATGCATCACCCCTGAACCCTGCCATGCCCACCTCTAAAGTATGTGCCACGTGATGGAATTGGTACCTCCCAGCAGCTCTCGGGCTCAAGGAAAAAATTTTCACAGAAAGGGTCATTGGGCAGTGGAACAGGCTGAACAGGGAGGGGGTTGATTCACCTTCCCTGGAGGGGTTTAAGGGACGGGTGGACGAGGTGCTGAGGGACATGGGTTAGAGATTGATGGGAATGGTTGGACTCGATGATCCAGTGGGTCTCTTCCAACCTGGTTATTCCATCGTTCTATGATTCAATTCATAAAGCTACCTGGGAGCACTGTGTTCAGCGCACACCTGTGAATCTGATAGGGAGTCAGGAGGACACGGTCAGGCTCTTTGTTTCAGGTGGAGACCGGTTTCTGAAGGCCTGAGCAGAGCTGGAAGGCAGAGGAGGCACCCACCTTGGCTTCCTGGCCCTCGCGGCAGAGCTGTGCGATCCCTGAACAGACAGAGCCGTGGGCTTCTGACGCCGGGTCAGGAGGGGGCTCGGCAGCGCAGTGCAGCGAGGCACAGGAGCTGCCGTGATGGTCTTTCTGCACCGAGTCCTGGCTGTGGCGTCCCTCGGCGTTTTTGCTGTAGGACCTAGTGCAGGGTAAGAGACGAGAGTCAGAAGAGCCCCTCCTGCCCTTCCTCATCACCGGGAACTGATCAGATTCTTTTTGCGAGGTGTTCAGTTCCTCTGTACATGCTACCTCTGTTCTTATTTAAATCAAAAGAACAGATGAAAACACTCAAGGTTCTCACCAGCCTTGCTGTCACAAACCAGAGCAAAGCGTGCCACGGGGAGGAGCCCATGGGATAAAAAAGGGCTGGGACAGGCACACTCTGGCTGCAAAGAGCTGGTCCCTCTCCTGCGCTTTGCTCTACACGCTCACCGCAACTGGAATTCTGGACAAGAGGAGCCAAGGAGCCGTGGGCTGGGGATTGCACCAGGGAGTTCATAGCGGTTCAGGATGAACGGCACACACTGAATTTGTACTTTTCGGTACAATTCCTGAGGCTTTTTTATCTCCAAAATTGCTTAAAATAGAATTTCTTAGCGTGGCTTAGCTCTACTTTTATACTGCATTAAAAAAAAAAAGCTATCTCTCTCCATAGTGGCATGGTTCATTTTTATCACTATGATTAACAGCAGAAAAATTTATCCCAGCATTTATAGGATGCAGATTCTGAAGCAATTTATGGGAAACGCTTCCTCAGAGCCAAGGCTGCCCAGAGCAGGGGTGGCTGCCCCATCCCTGCAGGGGTTCCAGGCCAGGTTGGATGGGGCTGGGAGCCCCTGATCCACTGGGAGGTGTCCCTGGGGAGGAACGGGATGGGCTTTGAGGTTCTTTCCAATCCAAACTGTTCTGTGATTCTATGAATCAGCCTTTTTCACACAAGGACCTTTTAAAGCGCGAGGCCCCTGGCCCAGCCCAGGCCCCTTCAGTCTCAGAAGGCCATGGACTTTCATCTAAGTCAGGCAAGCGAAGAAGGGCTCACGTTACACACTCTGGCTGGAGTTATAATAACTGGGAGTGGCCCCGAGCAGCCGAGCTGTGCGCTCAGTGCAGGAGGAAGGTTTTATTCACCAGGTCACTCACATGCCCAATTTTTGCTTCAGCACTGCCCTCCCTTTCCAGCCACAAACCCAAACATGCCTGGCACTGGCCCTGTGGAGTTAAATAACGTAACTGATTTCATTAATTTAATTTTTTTCTTTTCCATACTCCTGTGTGACGGCACTTCTGCCCCCGCCCCAGCACCCAGCAGGGGTGGTTCAGAAGGCTGTTAAGAGAAGACAAAACACTCACCTGCTGTTCCTCCGGGGCCAGCGGCTCTGCTCCCACAGCGACCACCTCGCTCGCTCTCTTTCTTCATACTTTGTATGACGTGAGGCAAACGCTTCATCTGACAGATCTTCTGTCTGTAACGAAACAGAGGGAGAGCGGCTGCTGTGATCACGCACATCACCAGAAATAAAACCAATCAGTATTATACCTGGGTCTGTGAAGGTCCGTTAACCACCCCAGCGAAGGCACCACAAGGCACGCTCGCAGCGGAAAGACACATCAGAATATTCGTATTTCCCTCAGAGAGCTCTAATATTTGGGACGCTGTCACTTTGACTTGTTTTCTTTACACGTCTGTGGTGGATGCGAGAGGATACAGATATCACCCCCACCCATGCAACTAACACATTTTTCTGTGGTGAGAGGCAGAAAATCACAAGGATGTATGTTCTTTTGCAAATCAAGGCAGTCTTAAAAGTTTATAATGAAGACAAGCAAACGTTCCAGGAGGATCTGCCAGGTTTGAGCGCAGAGAAATAGGGCTGAGCTCACCGAGGGCTTCAATAGCTCCACATTGAGAGCAGCTCAGCAAACCTGAGGGGCTGCATTCCTGCTACAAAACCAGGCAGAAAATGGTTTCCGCTCTGAAGAGTCTATTTCTTAGCAAAAGATTTGCACGACCCTGGCACAGCTGAAAAGGGCTCTAATGCGAGTGCTTTAACGGTTCCTAGGGAGAGCCAGAGAGCCGGCTTTGGAGGTGAAACTCCTCTGATGTAGCTACAGCATCTTCCTTTTCACCTTGAGAGCCATCTTCATTGTTGCACTGGCACCAGGACAGCAGCTCCTTGGTGTGGAGAATGCTCCTGTGCCCTTCCCCCTCGCTCCCCGGATGGTCCGGAGAGCTCTTGGCTGGACCCTCCAGCGCAGTTCAGAGCTATTTCAAAGCCCTCCAAACCCTTCAGCCTCTTCAAAGCTCACTTACAAAGCCAAGGCTGGCGGGAGCACCCGAGTGCTGCAGCCAGGGGGTTTATGCCAGCCGCTCCCAACCCAAAAGCAGAGAAATTCTAGGAAAGAACAATTCCTGGTTGTAGGAGCTGCGAAGCTGCACTGCCAGGTCAGTCCTGGACAAGAATTATTCACTAATAGGAGGGTTATGGAAAATAAATGTTTTCCATAAAGCAAAATTGCCAGTAGTGTTACAGTATGAACACGGTTTAACTTCTAATTGAGGCTGATAAACCACAGACCCAAGCACAGAGCCGCACAGTACAGGGTAACACTGTCAGCTAGAACTCCACTCCTCACACCTGAGGCTTGCAGCAGAAGCTGCTCTCTGCACCAAGGCTGGCAGCACTGCCCTAATTCGTGACTATCACGGGTACCGATGCGAGGTATTAAAGTGCATTTTCCCCTTTTATGAGGGCAAAACTCAGCCTCGCAACTTTCGGAGACTTTCATGAGGTGCTTTGAGTGCCCAAAAGATGCATTTTCATCTATGCAGGCTCAGGTGCTGGACTCAATGCTCCTGGTGGGTCCCTTCCAACTCAGCACATGCTGAAATTGTATTTATAGAAATCATAGAATCACCAGGTTGGAAAAGACCCACTGGATCATCGAGTCCAACCATTCACACACCATTTACACACACCAAACCTGGTCGTGGCACTCAGCTTGCCAGGGAGCACGTTTCCAACCCAGGAACCATGTATGAACCCCAGCCCCACCATGGGATTGAATGAGGTGAAGGCAAAGAAGCCCAAAGGCTTCAGTGGGATTTGAACCGGCCCCAGGACCTTCTCACTAAAACTGTGGCTGCTTGGTTCCTTCTTCAGCCCAGCCCTGAGCAGGAATCCTCAGACAAACAGGCTCTGCTCGCCCAGCCCATAACCGCTTTGTGAAGACTCCTCATTGTTTTTATCTGTTGTAGCGAGGCAGGAATTGGTCTCTTCTCCCAAGTGACAGGCGATAGGATGAGGGAATGGCCTCAAGCTGCACCAGAGGAGGTTTAGATGGGATATTGGGAAAGATTCCTTCACCCAAAGGGTTCTCGGGCCCTGGCAGAGGCTGCCTGGGGAGGTGATGGACTCCCTGTCCCTGCAGGGGTTTAAAAGCCAGACAGACGAGGTGCTCAGGGAGCTGGTTTAGTAGCGGACAGGTGGATGCAATCTCAAAGGTCTTTTTCAAAAGAGCAAAGACTTATTTATGCTAAACATAAACCCCTTTGTTAGCTGCTGGCTCTCTTACATGCCAGGCAAGAAAAGGGGTTTCCTCCTCTCTCTAGAGGTCACCAGCTCTGTCGCTGGGAGGGTGTCGCTCTGGGGCTGCGTCTCAGCTCAGATTCTCTTTCCAAGGGCAGTGATGCACAGCATGAAAGTGAGAAATTCATGAACTGCATAAGTGCTATTCCCGCAGGGAAAATTCAGGATTTTGCTGTGCACTCACGATTTCCTTTGAAGCGGAAACAAAAGATAATTTGGAAAGAAAAAACTTAGGACTTTGAAAAATATTTTTCTTAGCAAACCACCAAAACTTTCCACACGGGGAAGAAACTTCATTTTTAACAAAAATCAAAGTCCATGTCCCTCTTCAAGAGAAGGGTTTGAAAAATACAGAAATCAGCCTCACTGTTCCTTTTCCACTGCTGATGGGAGCAGATTTAACTGCTGGTTAATAGAAAATGAGCTTCACCCTGTTTCACCGCAGACCAACAAGTCATAGATTTTCTTATTTAAAAAATATTAATTATTCATGTTACATCAGAGTTAAGAGTCTCTACTTGGTTCATTGCAGCCTCTGCCCCCATCCTGCTTTGTCACACTCAGTATCAACTTCAGGTTAATTTAGAGAACTGGATGTCATTTCTTTCCTCCCTCCACTAAGGTTAGTTTGGAAAAGGACAAATAAACTGTCATTCCGGGCTGGATCTGGCAGTGACGTAGAGAGAAAGGACCATGAGGAAAGCCCGTTTGTGAGGTGTGAGCAGTGATTTCATGCAAATACAAAGCAAATGAAGATTTGGATTCCTCCCCATTGCATCTAATTTGAGATGCTGTGCAGTTTGAATCACACTGGGAATATCTCTGAGGTCCTCAAAGCAAGGTCTGGGTTTCATCTTCAGCTTCATGGGAAACACCGAGTCAGAAGCCGTGAAAACACTTATGCAAAACTAATTACACACAGAATTATCGCAAAGTATTTGTTGTTACTAAAACAGCTATAAAATAGACTTCAGCACTGCTCTGCAAGCCTGCCTTGCCAGACACTTTAACCTGGACAAAACAGATCCAGCCCAAAATACAACAGGAAAACCAGCACCACACCCTCGCATGCCTTAAAGCAATAACAGACAGCACAGCCGCACACGCAAACCAGGAAACACAAAGGCTCTGTTTCCAAAACCAAAGTGGTTTTAGAGTAAGTAATGAGGCAGACATAGACAGCGGACCAACTTTTCCATTGCCCGACTGTTCTGTTTGTTCTTGTAAGGCAAAATATCCAGAAATGGGAGTTTGGCACCCAATAATGTTGGCGTTTTGTACTCAAATGCAGGATGGGGAGTGAGCTGCAGTGCAGAGTTCCCATCCTCAGGAGTGTGGCTCCTGTAGAACACAACAAACCTGGCACCCACCGTGGTTTGTAACCTGTGGGTGCTGGTGTAGTGCGTGGAGCCAGGTTGTGGCACTGAAAACCTTTAAATGAAGAAAGAGAAGGAGTAGAAGAACAAAACCAGATATCAAGAGGAAGAAATCCCTGACCGCAGGCTGACATGTGGACAAAACCAGTTTTACATTCAGCCAGGCAGAAGAGACACAGGCAGAGAATCATAGCACAACCAGGTTGGAAGAGACCCACTGGATCATGGAGTCCAACCATTCCTATCAAACACTAACCCATGTCCCTCAGCACCTTGTCCACCCGTCCCTTAAACCCCTCCAGGGAAGGTGACTCAGTCCCCTCCCTGGGCAGCCTCTGCCAGTGCCCAATGACCCTTTCTGTGAAAAGAAAGAAGGGTACCCACCACAGGCTGCCAGGCAGGGGAAAGCAGAGAAAAACTTCCTTTCTATAAAAGCAGAAAGAGCGTTTTGCCCTCTCTTGTCCTCCCTGAACGCTCTCCTGTGGCTTGCTTGGATTTCAGCACAAGGAACGATTACAAGAGTGTCAGAGAGTGCAGGAAATGTCATCAGGTAACGCTGCTGCTCTCTCTCGTCTCCTTTCAAGCTCACTCAGTAACAACTCTAACTCGGATAAAACCTTAAGTGATGAAGTGGGAGAACTACGATCACAACCACCTCTTCCTCAGAGCTCTGATGAACACGCAAACCAATTAACGTGATTCCAAAAGAAAGGGGAAAAATTGGCAAAGGATGATTAGACACACAAGATCTTTGGCGTTCCTCTTGTGTGCCGTCCCTCTGCCCAGCTGCCCACAGACAATACGGGAGCCGCGGCCCGCAGCAGGAGGCCAAGCGGCTTTATTGTCAACTCCAGTAATTCCCTGGCCAAAGGATGAATCACATAGGATCAGCCAGTGATGCCAAATACCAGTGAACTGGGAGGGCTACTAAACGAGCAATTAGCCCAAGGACTGCATAGAGAGACGCCTTGAAGTCCGTTCAGCCAGCTACACTAAAAGTATAGGAGGAGTCATCTATGGGACCCGAAATCAAAACAAGAAACCCACCGAGTCCTCCAATCGCTGCTGAAATCCCTTCTTTCTGCCCCACAGAAACTAGGGTGAAGCAAAGAGGAATGAAGAGTAGGAACCGTGCTCCCTTGCTGCTGTGTTAGTTATTATTCAAACAGTTTAATAAAACATCCTCATGGGAGAGTTCTCCTGTGTATGGAATTCGACCTCACTACAACCAAAGACCTGGAACGTTTCCCGCTAGCAGAAATGGTACCGAACCCAAAGGCAGTGGTGGAGGTGATATAGTGGCTCAGGTAGGGTTGGACTCGACGACCTCAAGTCTCCTCTAACCAAATGATTCTATGATAAATCCAACCACCAAATTCCACAAGAACTTCTCAGGTCCATGACAAAAGGCAGGGACAGAGGAAGTTTTTCTCCCTCCTGACCCAAGAGTACGGTGCCAAGTGAGTGTAACTGCACCAGACGAGCAACAGGCCACGGGGACGGGGCAGGAAAGAAAAGGAGCAGAGAGGACAGGTAGCTCCGAAGAGACAGTTGGATCGGAGAGCCCGGGAGCTGGGCAGGTGGAGGCCTGACCGCAGGGACTCCTTGGGAGCACAGACTGTGCCAGCTGCGAGGGACAGCACAGCCAAACAAACAAGTGAACAATGAATATTAACAGATATTTTCACAACCTGACAGCTAATACCTTATTTTTGAAACTGGAAACTCAGATTTGTGTGCAGTCAGTGACTATGGAAAACAGATGCAGATTATCCCAATTATAACTTATACCCAGCTTAATGAAAAAACGGTGCTTTAATTAAAACACAGCTTACCTCTTCTTCATCGGTTTGAGATCCTTCTAAAGGTTGAAGTTCCACAACTCTCCAGCTACAAATGAGATGAGAAGTCAAATGAATTCACCTCTATGTTACCATTATTTGAGCAATAGCAATTATTCTGATGTTTCTATACTGTACTGTGAGTTCTGCAATTCTGCTTGTGCTTCCAACTGTCTTTTGACTGAAATAATATGCAATTTCAGGTGCTCAGAACACGTCTGAAGTTTAGATTTTCCTTTCCCAACCCAATATCTCACCTTTGCTTTTCTCAGCACAGTCTAAGCTACCCAAGACAGTCTTAATCATATTTTAAGCTTTAAAGAATTTAAAACACAGAACAATTGCGTTAAGCCATTTCAGGCAATTTGCTATTAGGCTGCTGAATCACAGCACAGGAGATCGATTCCTTTGTTTTAGCAATCTAAAGATCTTTTTCTCAAGAAAATAAAGAGAGGTCTCTAACTGTGGATTGTAGATTTGCACTGTATGGAAAATAATAAGCTTATGCTGCTGTATCTATGGATACGCATGCATGGACAAACTTTAAAAATCTATGGGAAACCCATTTATTTCTGTTTAATTCACTGAGCACAATTAACTATTTTCTTGTGAACCACAACTCACAAAACGGACAGCAACCTCTCAGCCTTCTGGCACATCAAAGGGCACGAGTATCCCTCCAATTAAGGTGATATAAACCCATTTCTACTTCTTGCCAGCCTGTGCCTCTGCCACTCCCTGTGCATCCCGACCTCTCTCCCTCGTGCTGCCAGCTGCCCAGCTTCCCACCGCTCCTGTCCCACAACTGAAATGCTCAGAGGAATCGTTCAACTACACGAAAAGATCTTAACACTACAAAACTAACTACACGTTAATGATATTTTTAGTTAACGTTCTCACGTTCGTGTTGGTATCTTCTTGGCAACCAAGGAGGTCATGAACTAACCTCGGGGTGAGGATTTCTTTGTACTGTAGTTTTTCCAGCTTCGATGGTGCCACCAGTGACATTGGGATAACAATGTTGTCGATATCGTAGGAGCTCTCACTTCTCAACCTCCTCCTGGAGTTGTGCTGCAGAACACAAGGAATAAAAGATGAGATTCATCACCTCAAATCACTGGGACTACAGGAGAGCTAAGAAACACGAGAACTGCACGAGGAGGAAGTCTGTAACTTGAGCACGTTTTCTAGTGGCTTAATGACTTGTGATTCCCCGGGCCTGATGGAATCTTGACAAATCTTACAACTCTCTCATCTCAGATTTACTTCTGGTTGGCACAGCTCTTAGTGAAAGCAGTGGGAGCTTCCCTTCCTTGATTTCAGTTACAGTAATTCCAAGAACTTCGAACATAATGCTGCCTTCTTCATAATGGCCATTCTGCAAAGACAACCTTCTATAACCTGTCTCCTAACCCATAACCCACATGGTTCTTCACTGTGATGCAATTATGAATTCCAAAAACACAAAACTACATTTACCAGTGGAGAACGGCCCACATGGGAAGTGATTTTCTGAAAATGTGTGAAAGGCAGCGAATTTCTTCACAGCTACACGGGGAACACAGATTTAAGCTCTCCAGGAATCACCACCAGATTGAGACACGCCAACCTGCAGCGCCCCAGAGTACACCACTGGGCTTAGCAGAATCGTGGGGCTGAAATCTCAACATGATTATGAAATTGTCAATGAATTCCAATAAACAAAAGTGTGTTTTCTGCAGGGCCTTCACTGAACCAGAGCAGTGCTGCTCCTCAGCGAATTCACATACTTTACCTGGAGTTCAGCACAAAAGTTTTTAAACAGTGAGGCCGAGAGTTAACAAATGCTGTGACTCTCTTTGCGCTGTGAAGCCATTTTATGTAGTTACTCCAAGAAAAAAGTGTGACAGGAGCCCTTGTGTAAGGCTGGGAATGAAAATCAGTCTATTTCATGAAATTTGGAAAATAAAGTATAAAAAAAATGAAAGGCCCCATGCCAATAAACTAAACTTACATTCCAGTTATGTGATCTGCAGCATTCTTCTGCAAGGAAGTATCTGTTTTAGGAACACCACAAACTCAAATCTGGAATAAATTACTTCATGTAATCCACTTAATTCCCTGTAAAAATGCCCTGTACTGTAACTTAACACTGAATGAGGTGTAAGACTCATGCGGGTTTGCATTATGAATTTGCGTAACTCTGTTGATCCTTCAGCATACGACCCCATGCAGCACTCCAGCCTTGGAGAGGAGCGGCTGGAAAGCTGCCTGGAGAAAGATGTGAGGGTTTTGACTGATAAGTCGGCTGAATGTGAGCCAGCAGTGGCCCAGGTGGCCAAAAAGGCCAATGGCATCTTGGCTTGGATGAGAAATGGTGTAACCAGCAGGGCCAGGGAAGGGATTGCACCCCTGGACTCGGTACTGGTGAGGCCACACCTCAAATCCTGGGTTCAGTTTTGGGTCCCTCACTCCAAGAAGGATATTGAGGGGCTGGAGCATGTCCAGGGAAGGGAATGGAGCTGGGGAAGGGTTTACAGCACAAGCCTCACAAGGGGCAGCTGAGGGACCTGGGGTTGTTCAGTCTGGAGAAAATTAGGCTGAGGGAGACATCATCACTTCCAGTAACTGCCTGAAAGGAGGTTGTAGAGAGGTGGGTGCTGGGCTCTTCTCCCTGGTAGCCAGTGACAGGACAAGGAGAGATGGCCTCATGATTTAGGTTGAATATTGGGAGCAATTTCTTTACTGAAAGGGTGTCAAAGCCCTGGACGAGGCTGCCCAGGGAGGTGTTGAGTCACCATCCCTGGAGGTGTTTAAAAGATGAGCAGATGTTGCACTTGAGGACATGGTCCAGTGGCAGCCTTAGCAGGGCTGGATCAATNCTGCCAGAGGCTGCCCAGGGAGGTGGTTGACTCGCCTTCCTTGGAGGGGTTTAAAGTGCATGTGGATGAGGTGCTGAGGGACATGGTTTAGTGTTTGATAAGAATGGTTGGACTCAACGATCCGGTGGGTCTCTTCCAACCTGGTGATTCTATGAATCTATGAAATATCTTTTCCAACCAAACCCACTGTCTGATTCAGTGACAACGGTGAGACATTTTCAGTTTACCTGTGAGGAAGTGCTGTGAGTGGGCCTCGGCACCGCGTTGACATTGCTCGCAGCAGCAAAGCCGCTGTGGGATTCCGGTTCTGCGTGTTGAAAGGAGAATGTCTCAAATCTAGCGTTACGTTCGCCTGTCACAAAAAAATAACAACAAAATGCATCCCGGCTGTTGTCGATGAGGCCGGAGATGTTTTTTTCCATACAGTAATAGCAAAGCCATTTCTCAAAGCCCACAGCGATTTAATGGACACTAAAAAAAGCCGTCTAAATAAACACTTGTTACTCATCCTGTCATGGTTGGGCCACAAAACTCATCCCTCTCCTTCTACAAAGGATTTCTTTGCATCAAACCAGCTTCATATGGGCAAATCCCACTTCTTTTTTTGGAAGCTGCCGTAGCCCATGCACACAGCAAGAACTCCTCGGGGTTCCCTAAAAGCACTTTCCTAGCTGGGCTGCAGCTCATTAATTCTCTCAGTCCTCACTGATGGTTTCTACCTTGGTACATGATAAAACAAAAGTGGCAGCAAGAGTAACAAATGAAATGAGTCCCTAGATCTTCGCGTGGCCCAGACAAATCATTAATTCTTGTTTATTCTTATTCAGTCTCAATGTAAGCAGCAGCTGGGGGGATTCCGGATTTAACCACCTGTGCTCTGCTTCCCTTTTACCTCGATTTCCAGTAAGAAAAGAGAATTCAGATGTAATAACAATAACCACTTCATAACAGAATCGATGCATTCCAGAATGGGAGAAGATGTAAGCCTGATCCCAACGACTGTATCGCACAGTTCAAGGATATAAACGCCCATCTCCCAGGCAGCTCTACAACCTCCCTGGCACACAGGTTTTATTTTTGGCCTTGTTCATCAGGCTGACCTTCTCCATGGATAATTTCCCATAGACAGAGCCCAAATTAGGAATAAATATGTAGTACTACACCCGCAGCACAAAGAAGCTCGAGCTGCTGCTACTCTCAAATACAGCATGTGGGAGTGTGCTGCCTTTGGGAAACTACGATCCCCATGACACAAGGTTGACTTGTTTCTTTCATTAACTGTTGGCAGAAGACAAAGGAACTTCAATCTTGTGTTCAGTTTGGGCCTCTCGCTACAAGAAGGACATTGAGGGGCTGGAGTGGATCTGGAGAAGAGAACGGAGCTGGGGAAGGGGCTGGAGAACAAGTCTGACAAGTAACAAAGGACCTGGGGCTGTTTATGGAGAAGAGGAGGCTGAGGGGAGACTTCGTTGTTCTCTACAGCTCCTTGAAAAGAGGTTGTGAAGCGGGTGCTGGTCTCTTCTCCCAAGTAAGAAGTGATAGAATGAGAGGAAATGGCCTCAAGCTGCACCAGGGAAGGTTCAGATCAGATATCAGGAAAAATTTCTTAACCCAAAGGGTTCTTAGGCCCTGACAGAGGCTGCCCAGGGAGGTGGTGGAGTCCCCATCCCTGGAGGGGTTTAAAAGTCGGGCAGATAAGGTGCTCAGGAATCTGGTTTAGCACTGGACAGGTGCGGTTGGACCTCAAAGGTATTTTCCAACCAAACCATCCTATGATTCTTCTTGGAGACAACTTCAAATCAATTTTCAAAGCCCAGTGGTCAAAAACTGATTTAGACAGGACATATTTTCAAAGATGCAGAGCTTTCTCAAACCAGACCATTCTCCTCTTACCTACTGCTGTCTCACTTAGGTGTCTTTTCTTCCTCCCTTCTGACAGCTGGTCAGATGTTCCTGACACTGACTGAGATTTGGAATTAGACAAACAGCCACTGCTCCACTGTTTGACAGAAACGTTATGCTGATTACAGTCTAAAACAGAAAAAAATATGTATCAAGATGAAAACTTATTTGCCTCTAAGTCGCATCAAGGGAAAACTCGACTGCTGAACTACTTATAGTGGAAAAAGACAGACTCCTGCTAGGAAAGCAAACAGCGCTGCAGCCAGGCACCCGTGTCTGCAGAGAAGCTGTGGTCTACACTACCCTGACTTGTGGTGTTGTGCTCCTGGGGCTCTGCTGGGACCATTCTGGTGCAACAAAGGAGAACCTGACACTGTGGTGTGAGAAGAGGTTCCTCTTCCATCTAAAGCCTCAGCCGGTTACCTTCTCCAACAAGCTGCTCGGCAGCAAGATCATAAATTGAACCTCTTCAGGGCAGAAAGTACTGGCAAATGAATGAAAATTTATTTAAATACTGAGAAATGCTACAGTATTTAAAAGCTTTACATACCATTGTTGGGAAATGCTTTAAACTCCACTCCTGAAGACGAGGCATCAGCAGCTTCTCCTTTGATGTCATCCTTCCTTAATAAGGTTTCAAAGTATATGTGAAGAGGAATATCTGATAAAAAGAAATAAATTGAAAGGGAGTGGAGTCTGTATCAGAGATATGGCAACCCAGGAGCCAATGAATTACACATCTTTGCTGAAGGTCTAGGAATCGATTACACAATCTCTGAGCAGTCAGGATGCCTTCAGCTCATGAAAAACAGCAGCACTGAGGAACTCCAGCAACACCCCAGAGCTTGTCCTCACACAGCCAGGCTGAAGACAACATAGACAACATGGCCTGGAACTGGTGAGAACCACAGGAAAACTCAAAATTACCCCCTGACCAGTTTTCTTGGTTGCAATCATGTTACTGGGAAATCTAGATGGTGTAGTTTTCAAATGTCTGGATGACGTTAAAATTTTCACTTTGACTAAACTCTCATATTTTTGCCAGCGTGAGGTTTTCTGTAAGAGAACCAAGATTTGCTGGAGTGAGTTCAGAGGAGGCCACGAATATGATCAGAGGGCTGGAGCATCTCCCGTACAAGGACAGGCTGAGAGAGTTGGGGTTGTTCAGCCTGGAGAAAGCTCTGGGGAGAGCTTAGAGCAGCTTCTAGTACTGCAAGGGGCTCCAGGAAAGCTGAGGAGGGACTCTGAATCAGAGAGGATGGGAAGGGGGGAGTGGTTTTAAGCTGAAAAAGGGGATTGAGATGAGATCTCAAGGAGAAATGTTTTGCTGTGAGGGTGGGGAGGCCCTGGCCCAGGTTGCCCAGAGCAGGGGTGGCTGCCCCATCCCTGGAGGGGTTCAAGGCCAGGTTGGATGGGGCTGGGAGCCCCTGATCCAGTGGGAGGTGTCCCTGCCCAGGGCAGGGGTGGGACTGGATGGGCTTTGAGGTGCCTTCCAACCCAAACCACTCTGTAATTCTATGATTCTAAAAATCACTCAAAACAAAAGCGAGTCCTTAAATTCTCCAGCTCTCGCAAGTGCAACCACTTTCTCGCAGAGCATTGTGCTTGCACTGCTTACCTGAAGGGAATGATAAGACCGGATGGAAGGAAGAGTCCAGCTCTTTCACGTAATCCAGTATTTTAGATTCTGTGCTGCACTCACTGCTGCTGAAAGCGGAGGCTGGCGCTACACGTGGCAACTGAGTTTGGTATGGAAAGGAGGCATCTCGAGATGGTGAAGTCTGCAAGGAAACACAGTAACGACGATTAACTTCTTTACTCACTCCCTTCCAATTAGACCTGAAGGAAGAAATAATACTCTGAGTGACACTTTTAATATGAGAAGGAGAAAAACATTCCTACGCACTGGAGATATTCTAAACCTGTCTTAACTTCCCTGATCATAGACTGTGGCACATGATACAAAAAAAATCAGAAACACCCTTTAGTTTGGGCCAGGAAACAGTTGTCAAAGCTGCGGAAGAAACCATTTCCAATCCTTATTCTGATATATCCTATCACCCCTTCAAACTCCATCCCAGCACAACAAAACTGACACCAGAGCAGTACAGGGGTCTCCTCTGTTCATGCTCTTAGTAAGATTCTCAGTATCTCTAAACGGTCTGAGCTCAGATATTTTAATATGAGATGCAAAAACTTTAAGCAAAGACTGTACCATTCTAATTTAAATATCAGGTAAGCAACACAAATGAAAGAAGATTCATGGCAATAAATAAGGTGTGCACTGATGATTGGGTAACAGGTAGGGAGAGACAACGTCTGAGGAAATATTACTTTAGCTGCTTATTTGCAAGGTTTGTTAAAGCACAGAGGGCAAAGTGATGGATTGCACAGAGCTGGTAGGGGTGAGGCAGCAGGACACCAAGGGAAAAGGAGGATGAAAAGAGGAGGAAGAAGCATCAGAGTGCAGGCAACGTACTGGGCTCTGCAACCAGACGGCAAGAACAGAATGTGATACTACAGGGCAGCAGCCAACAGCAGATTGTGACTCAGAGCCAGCTCCGAAAACGCTGCGGGGAAACACTGCTGCTTATGGCACTTGCAGCCTTCCTGGATCCAGTGGGAGTAACCGCAAAGGTAGAGATATTTGTAAGGGCTTCTGCTGGTTCCTGATACTTCACTAAATGCTGCAGGATCACATAAAGGGAGAGGAGAGGGGGGAGCTGGGAGGGTCGCAGCCTCAGGTTGTACAAACTACCACATTTAACACCTCCAAGGGAAGGATTGTGACTGTGAGAGTGAGTACTGCCACCAGCACTCAAAACCCACACTAACTCAGAAAACATTCCTCTTTTCACCTCTTCCCTTTCTCTCAATACGCAAATTCCCTGTGGTGTTGGGATGCAGGGACTATTAGATCCAAGGAAGCCTGTCGCGATGCTGCAGCAGAGGAGACCCTGTGGTGGGAGAGTAGTTGGATTTCACATTTTTAGACACACGAAAACATTACCAGCCCTAAATCCCCCTTCATCTCCATGCAGAAATACTTTCAACCTCATCTGGGAAGAGTTCTTCTCTAGCCCAGGACTCCTTCAAATCAATGTTCAGTTATTCTCCTGCAGCAGAAACATGGGATTCTTCATCTGCTGAACTTAAACTTCCATGCAGTGTTGGCAGAACTAGGACTAATGTTTGGAAACATTGGAGGGATAAATACTAAAAGAAACTTAATGTTTCCCATTATAGTGACCATTAAACCAAAGCTTAAAGAGCTTTTAGGCAGTTGCTCTGCCTTTGATGTAATAAGGCTTCTCAAAAACGCACAAAAGCACATTTCCTCACAATATCTGGGGTTTAGAAATTAAATGGTTCCCTGCACTGATGAAGATGGAACTGCACCCCTTCTGGTTGCCTTCTGTGCTACAGAAATGAATCCACATTACAGCAAGTGATGAATCTCTCCTTCTGTAAAAAGGAAACGCCCAACACTGACCAGTAACATTCGCTAGAAAACAAGTAGGAAAGCCTGACGCATCCTGACACTCTGGCTTTTAGTGCCACCTCGTTATTTCTTGCTTTAATTCATTTTAGTCTCAAACACTTTTAGGCTGTAGCTTACATCTGAGCCAGCTCGAAAACATGTATCCACGGTCAAATAACCTCTACAGCCCTGATCTGTTTTCAAACTTTATTAACATCCACTTTTAACACTCCACTCTTCTCCTCAGGCTGCCTGTGATGGGAGTCACAAAGCCTTATGCCTGGATATGTCTGTTACGTCCTTGAATTCTCTGGCATCAATGCTTAAGTAATTAACTGCTTCATTAGGCTGGTTCGTAACTCAAAAGAAAATAAGTTCTTGCATAAAAGCAAGAGTGATTTTAGTTAAAGGCCTGCAGAGCTCTGAAGCCTGGCAGTGCCTGTTCCGACCTCCCAGATCTGGTTTAGATTTCTGACAGAGCAGTTTTCCACTGGAAAATGCTGAATTCGTGAAATCACCATGTTTGTCAGGAACATTGACTTAATCAACGCTTGAAGAAAAAATGTCTGAAGCCCTTCACCAAGGAATGAATTCGTGTTGCTCAAAAGAAGCACATCGACATCACTGAAACAGAACTGAAGAACTGTGCTTTGGACAACCAACCTCTCCCCGCTTCTGGTTCAGCACAGGACACAGCCTACCTCCCAACTGGCTTTTAAGCAGCTAATTATTGGTTTCACAACATAGAACGAAGAAATCCACCAAAACGCAACTGAAAACAGCACCACAAATACATCTGTTCAGCCACAGCAGTGCCAAGCAGCTCGTGAAAACCAAGGCACAGGGCTTTAGAGGCCAGGCCTCTCCAGGGAGCCTGCAGAGAGAGGTCACCAACTCTTATCAACCTTGACCCTGCTGTACTACAGCTCACACAGCTCGCACAGCCCTTCCAACCCAAACCACTCCATGATTCCATGATCCACAGAGGTACCACAGCATTCCCACTGAAGCAGGATGCATACGCTTCTTGAAACCAGTTTGCAGGAGATTTGGCAACACCACAATTTTCCCTGTATCCGTGGTTTTTTAGAGGTCAGCAATGCCAATGCAGGTGGTGGAGCTGATATCTAAGGATGCCGAGGAGGGGGATGACAACCACTGGACTCCTTTCAGTGCAACTAAGGGAAAAGGACTCCTGCATGGTGTGAAAGGCAAAACCTCCCACTAGCTGTGGAGTAACAGCCTTGATAGTGACTGCTGCAGAGAGTTCTGTTTATTTATATGTACAGAGTGAATGGCATCCTGGCTTCTATCAGAAACAGTGTGACCAGCAGGGCCAGGGAGGTTCTTCTCCCTCTGTACTCAGCACTGGTGAGACCGCTCCTCGAATCCTGGGGTCAGTTGTGGGCCCCTCAGCACAAGAAGGATGTTGAGGCTCTGGAGCNGTAGGTGGATGAGGTGCTGAGGGACATGGGTTAGTGTTTGATAGGAATGGTTGGACTCGATGATCCAGTGGTTCTCTTCCAACCTGGTTGTTCTATGATTCTATGAAGGAGGTGGAGAAAGCAGCAGTTGGTAATAGCCACAAAGAATTCACCTGCATCTCCTTAAATGCAAACAAACCACAACATGGGATAATAGGGTAGAGGAAATTGGATTGTGTTCTAGGAAGCAGATGCTAAACTCTTCCTCCCCAGCCAAATATATCACCTGGCAGAAACCAAGGTGCAGCTACCGCACTGCGAGCCAGATTCTGATAAAGCATGTTTTCTGCACCCCTCCTTCTTCTCCCTGTCCCTCACCCTCTTTTCCTGCTGCCTACGGCCCACTCGCAGATAGCAGACACTGAGCAAGTAAGATAAAGGCTCTGCGTGCTGGGTATGACACAAATTACAGCCGTACAGTTACATGCTCTTCCTCCAAACCTGAAAGTTAACCAGACAGGCTGAAAGACCCATCTGTATTTATTAAACAGCACCAACCAAAATTACCACTGGCCCTGAGAAGAGGACAAACCATAGCCCTGCCATGAGAACTAGGTTAAAATAAGAAACCTAAACCCTAGAATTGAAATATTTTTTCCCTGTCTGTTTCAAAGCCTCTGGAAAATCATTTGTCCCCCCTCCCTCCTTTTTCTTTTGAAGCCACTAAATGGAAGCAGAAATTCTTCTGCTCTCACTTAACTCTAGTTTGAGACTGAAGGAAAAAAAAAGTGACAATGCTCAACTGTAAGAGCTGGCAACATCGCACCCATTGTTTGCTTCTGGTGTCTGAAATGTCAGCTCTGTCACCCCAGTTCCCAACTTTCAGAGTTGAATTTGAATTCCAGCCTCCATGCGCCTCAGTCCACACAACCAGCAGGTGGAGATACAAATACAATGAGAATTTGGGGATTGAAAAACCCCACTGTGTTCTACAACCACAACAGGTACCACTCAGACCTCAATCCTCTATCACAGAATCATGAACAGTTTGGGTTGGAAGGGACCTTAAAGATAATCCAGTCCCACCCCTGCCATGGGCAGGGACACCTCCCACTGGATCAGGGGTTCCAAGCCCCATCCAACCTTGCCTTGAACCCCTCCAGGGATGGGGCAGCCACCACTTCTTTCAGCAGCCTGTGACAGTGCCTCCCTAGTCCTCATTGCGCAGAATTTCTTCCTAATACTAATCTCAGCCTTCCCCCTTCCAATTTAAAGCTATTCCTCCCTTGTCTCGTCACTCCCTGCCCTTGTAAAAAGCCCCTCCCCAGCTTTCCTGCAGCCCCTTTCAGCACTGGAAGCTGCTCTAAGCTCTCCCTGCAGTGAACAACCCCAGCTCTCTCAGCCTGGCCTCCTAGCAGAGGTGCTCCAGCCCCTCTATCACCTCGCACCTTTATTTATAGCTACATAAAGACTGTAATTGATTGAAACACTACCCAGCCTCAACGACATCTCCGTGGCTTGGAAAAACAAGAACACAGTGAGTTAGGACGGACAAAATGTACTGGCAAAACAAACCCCTTGCTCCTAAGACGACTCTGGAGCCAGCCACATGGATAATACTCTAGAAAAGAGAGGATCAGGGCAGGTGAGTCGAGCGAAGACCTTGCTGAGAGTTCCTGAGCAGCGACACCACTTGTCTGCTTTACACAAACTGAATGGAACTTTGATATCTCACAGATAATTCAGTCCCTTCAAGTCTGAGCAAAAAAGAGCCAGCAAATAGCTCATAACTAAAGAACAAGCATTTGCAGGAGCACCCAGGCCCTCAACTCTGGGGAATCCAGGCAGGGGGAAGCATTTATAAACAGCCACAGGGAAGTGATTCCATTGGAGCTAATAGCTCAGTCCTGGAACAATCTGCTTGCTTACAGACTGTGACGGGTTGAATGTTTTGATACTCTTTGCCTTCGATCTTCGGGTTCAAACCACATCATGTGCATGTCACAGGAGAAGACAATGACCCTGAGGTCACTGCCAGCTGTAACAACACAGACGAGATGAAGGAAGCACTCTCAGACTCCAACCCTTGCGCACAAGGTTGTGTCCTCCTACTCGACCACGCCTGCAGTTTGCTCCTTTGTGCTCTGGGTGCAAGCATTAATATTCGTTCAAAAACCACGCAGCGGTAACACATCGCTGTGATCACATCCTCTAGGCTGAAGCAGACGGCAATCTTGGGGTTTATTGCACACGTGGCTTGCTCCGAGTGGCTTCTGCGCTGACTCACAACCAAGAAATGGCCTAAGCTCTTACCAAGCTATTTAGATAATGAAAGAAGAAAGACAGAGAACAGTTTCCATGGCCAGAAGATGACTCACAGATCATCTGTGTGACTCCATCACTCTGAATTAGGGGACAAGCGGATTTGGCCCCAAAGGATGTTTGAAGTTCCTGAGGACAGTGGATGGTGACAGATAAACCAAACACCCGGCAACACATTTTATTTATCCCCGCTGCAGCTTGACTATCTGTTGATCTGGCAGGAGTTTCAGAGCTCTGTTATCTTTTAGACACCACTCTGCATAAGCGTTATTTAAATACCAGAGCAGGGGAAGGTGTCGTCCTCTGCAGAAAAGAAACACAGCAAAGAGAGGACAATGCGAGGCATCTCTCGATGGGGCTGGGAGGCAGCGATGTCACTAAATACGCTGACTTTTGGCAGCGCCGTAAATGTATGTGGCATGGCAGCAGATAAGAGAAAAAATGTGGCTGTCTTCCCAGTGACCTCCTGAACCAACAGATGATGGTTCACAGCTCCACGCTTTGCCTTTCCTAACATGGATGCTGGGGACTGGAGGGGCCGGGGGAGAGAGCTTCACGTCTCTTCAGATGCGCTTGTGAAGGACAATGCTCTGAGTGCCACTCGATGCACAAAGGGTACAACTAGTCATTCCCAAACCCTGACATTCCTCAAAGTTATCCCAGCATTTCCGAATCCCCTACAGGTGGGAAGTCTGCATCTTATTCCAATTCTCTGGTCAGAGTTCTTTAGTCACCACCTGCTCAGATTACTCGGCACAGCAGCAGCGCCCACGGGGGTGTTCAGCCTGGAGAAAAGGAGGCTGAGGGGAGACCTCATCGCTCTCTGTATCTCCCTGAAAGGAGGTTGTGGCGAGGGGGGAGCTGGACTCCTCTCCCAGGCAGCAAGTGAATAAGAAGCAATACCCTCAAGCTGCCTCAGGGCAGATTCAGACTGGGTATCTGGAAAAATTTCTTCACTGAAAGAGTGATTCAGCACTGGCAGAGGCTGCCCAGGGAGGTGATGGGAGTCCCCATCTCTGGAGGTCTCTAAAAGACCAGCAGACAAGGTGCTCAGGGAGCTGGTTCAGCAGTGGACAGGACGATTGGGCTCAATCATCTCAAAGGTCTTTTCCAACCAAATGATTCTATGATTCCAGATGAAAAGCCTAAAAGTGTCCAGGAGGCAGAGCTCCCAAATTCTAATCCTCCCCCCTTGCTCCATCAGCCCTCCAGGCAGGCTGCCAAGCCTCTATCCCACTGCCAGGGAGCTGGCAACGCAAGCTAATAAGGAACCCGACAGATTTTCAATAAAATATCTTGCTAAAACTAGGACACTCGTGCCATTTCACAGCAGATGCTGAATCAGCACGCTCACACGGCACATCCTCGCAGGGGAAATTCCTCCCTTAGCAAATCCCACAGTCCGCCAAGGAGACACGGAGATTGCTCTCAACCGAACATACTTTCAAAAGGCAAAGGGAAAAAAAGAAAAAAAAAATCAAGAAATTAAACACCCTTGGGATTAGCACTGCTCTAAAGAATGAGTTCATAAGGTCTCTGCTCCCAAATTAGACTGTTGCTTTAAGCACCACAGCTAAACTCATTAGATATTCTTACCAGCAATAGGCTATTAATATCGGACGTGAACAGATGTGCCTTCTCCTGCGCAAGAGACAATGGGGTTTTTACCACATTTTACACTATTAATTCCTTTGTAATGCGTAAAATTTTGAGGTATTCATAAAATGTCACAAAAAAGGCAAAATAACTGATCACGAACAGCAAAAAGGAAAACAAGATTAAGATACTGCAGTTTAATTTCCTAGAAAATAAGGTGCCTCCAGCTGTGTCAACTTTCTTGTAGCTAAAACAAATACTCTGAAAACAAGCAGGCAGCTGATTTCCAGAGGATCCCCAGCAGCCAAGCCTCCCAGGGAAGCTCTCAGGCTGCATCTCAGACTGCACAAAGGCTTTAAAGAGAAGCATGCAACAAAGTCATTTGATAAGCGGGATTCTGGGCAATCTTGAATTTTTATGTTCATCTCATTAAGCCAGAGTCCCTGCTGACACAGCTTGTGCTCCTGCCACGTACGCTACGAGCTCCCTGAGGGTCCCAACCAACCGGCACAGCACGTGCTGTTCTTCCAGCAGAGCAGACCCACGCGGGCTCTGGCAGTCGGTCTTCTTGGTTTGGCCTCCTGAGGAGAGAGGAGAGCGCCTACCTGCTGATTCCAGTGACAGGCACTGTGCATTCTGTAGAGTTTCCTCTTCTGGAAGCTGTGAAGAGGCCTCGTTCGGGCAGACGTGCTCACGTTGGCCACGGAGACAGGTCTTAGTCTGGTTCGGTCTCTTCTTCTTTTCTTGATGTGCTGGTGATCAAGCAACCAGCTGCTCGAAGAGGACACCTCTCTGTTGTCTGAAGCTCTGCAGTTTCATGACGAAGTGGGGAGGAAATACAAAAAGTTAGATACACTCTGCATGCACAAGCCAGGATTTCACACCCTGATTAGTATCAGCTACCTAATTACACCAGCATTTTATAAACACTACAGTGCTTTAGCCCTCTGTGCCGTGTCTGCTTGTTAATTAATTCTATGTCAGGTCATGAAAGGAGGTTCTTCATCTCTGTTCGCTTTTCTGCTCAGGGAAACAAATGTCAAAATGAAGTTAAGCCCTCGAGCATACAATGGTTTTCAGTTTTCAGAACCCTCTTTGGATCACATCTAACACCTCTGAGTTTGAAGATACAGCTAATAATCCCCTACAGACTTCGGTTCTGCTCAAGGCAGCAGTCACGCTGCACAAAGGAGACTGAGAGTCCTGCCCAGACACTTTTGGGATGTTCCACTATTGCTCAAGAGCTGAACTGTAAGTAAAACTTTACAGACCAGTGCTCATTTGGCATAGAGGTTGCAACTTGCTGTGAGCCATTTGTATAGAATCACTGATCAGAAAGTGGGTTTGGGTGGAAAAGACACGTAAGATCATCGAGTCCAACCATGGATCCAGCTCTGCTAAATCCACCACTGGATCGTGTCCTCAAGTACAACATCTGCTCATCTTTTAAACACCTCCAGGGATGGTGACTCAACACCTCCCTGGGCAGCCTCATCTAGGGCTTGACAAACCTTTCAGTAAAGAGATTGTCCCTAATATTCAACCTAAACCTCCCCTGGTGCATCCTGAGGCCATTTCCCCTTGTCCTGTCACTAGCCACCAGCACCCACCTCACTACAAGCTCCTTTCAGGGAGCTGCAGACAGTGACAAAGTCTCCTCTCAGTCTCCTTCTCTCAAAATCAGGAGCTCTGCACGCTTAGTTTAACCGACACAAGGCCATCAAACTCCACTTCCAAGGACACGCCAGTAGAGCTCTCCAACACAGCCCAAGCCCATCTTGGGGGAAACTCTAGGAGGGAATGTCTAGCCTGTTGGTTTGTCTTTAATACCTAGAAGCTGGTTAGACCCAGATGGTTTGGAAGAATGCAAGCTCAGCTCCAGTCGTGATGTGACAGGGTCTACAGGAACGCTGGGAAAGATTTAACATTAAATCTCACTCTTATCTGCATTTCCTCAAGTCTATCTGTGTTGATCCCCTCTAATGCTAAAGCATCACCCCTCCACGTCGTCACCTCCACCCTCCCCTCCTCAGCAACACAGGATGCAAACACAAAACTGTGACAGCCCAGGGTCAGGAGCAGCAGAAAGCCCTGGAGGTATATGGACCACAACCTTCAGTCTGCTCACCAGGACAGGGACTGCCACAAGGGAAGAATTCAAAGTACCCTCCCATTTAGCAGGAATGACTCAATGGGAAGAATGCACTTCGCTTTTATAGGTATTCGAATTTTATTTTGTTGCTGTAGCAACATCTGCCCGCGAAGCAGACGGCTTGCTGTAAAAAGCACTCAAGTGTGCGTTTATTTTTACAGCGCTGAAGACCTTGACTGCAGCTCTAAACTGCCTGGGAAGTGCAAGCATACGAGAAATCTTGGCCTTGGTTCATAGCAGGTGGCCAGCAGGCGAGGGAGGGGATTCTGCCCCTCTGCTCTGCTCTGGTGAGACCTCAGCACAGGAGGGACATGGAGCTGTTGGAGCAAGTCCAGAGGAGGCCACGGAGATGATCCGAGGGCTGGGGAACCTCCTGTACGAGGCCAGGCTGAGAGTTGGGGTTGTTCAGCCTGGAGAAGAGAAGGCTATGGGGAGACCTTAGAGCAGCTTCCAGTGCTGAAAGGGGCTTCAGGAAAGCTGGGGAGGGGCTCTTAAATCCTGAGAGGGTAGCGACAGGACAAGGGGGAATTACCTTAGATTGGAAGGAGGAATATTGAGATAAGACATTAAGGCTGAGGAGGTTCTCGTCCAGGCTACCCAGAGCAGTGGTGGCTGCCCCATCCCTGGAGGGGTTCAAGGCCAGGTTGGATGGGGCTGGGAGCCCCTGATCCAGTGGGAGGTGTCCCTGTCCCTGGCAGGGGTGGGACTGGATGGACTTTGAGGTCCCTTCCAACTCAAACCACTCCACGATTCTGCCTTCACAAATGATTATTTTCTCTGATGAACTTTACATCTGGTCTCATCAGTAAAGTTAAAACTCACAACAGAACACGTAAATTAATTTATTACAAGGCTATTTATCGACCTTTTTTGACAAGGAGCATTCTTCCAGCAGCACATTTTCACTAGATCAAAAAGCACTTATTATGGAACGGTGATTAAACCCCATCCCATGCTGTGCTGCTGGGGTGATAAGGCTGTAAGGCTTGAACTTGTCCTCTCCTCCAACACATCAGGACAATCCCAACAAACAGCAGAGACTCAAATGTGCTAATTAAAAGCAGGATGGACCAATGTATTTAAAGGAACATCTTAGCGCCAAGAAAAAGCCCCAAATATTGGATCATGACATTCTTAATGCTAACATGGCATTTTTAAGACTTAAGAAAGAAAACAATGTTTGAAGTCCATACAAAAGATTCCTTAAAATCCTTTCTCTGAGTTCTCAGAAACACTTTCTCTGGAATTCTCTGCCTTGAAGTCAGACAGTGCCAAGCTCTGGACTCCCATACACTTCCCTCCTCAACAAAGACAATTTGGACAGGTAAATTAGCACAAAAAGCTCCTGAACTGACTCCTCAGCTTTTGCAAGGCCTGCCCCTGTTCTGGTGCTCTGCTCAGGTCTTTGGTGACGTCCCCTCAGCCGCTGCCAGCTGCTCTGTTCACCCTCCTGTGCCTCGCAGAGCTCTCAGCGCTGCGGCTCACAACTCCAGCCCACAGCACCACGCAGGTTTTCCTGCCAATCGCGTAAACAGGATGCCCAGGCAGGTTCTCCATTTATATTGATGCTAGCGTGGGTGTATTTCACTATTATATCTTTCTCTTCCTCTTCAAAACCCAAAAAATCCCTTTATTTTCCATTTGATTTTGATTTCTGCTTTCTCCGGTACTTCAAAGAGTAAGAGGGAGTTCTGGATAGAAAGAGTGAGGGGAGAACCAGCCGAGCACCGACGTTAACTGCAGCACGTCACGGTCTCAGTTGCACACAAAACCACCACAACAAAATGCAAAAACCAGCCGCAACGCACTCAACCCCCAAAGAAGTAGGAGGGAGCAAATTTCCTCCGGAGGATTGTCACAAAAACCACTCTACAATGTGCCTAATTCTCATCATTGATGAACAAAACTTATTTGTGGATTTCAAAGCACATCCTAAGCAGTGAAAAATTCAAATAAACTACTTAACTGTTAAGGTGATACCTAGGAAGGTCACAGGGCTCTCAGCTTCCCTTCCAGCATGGAAATCACCAGCTCCAGTTTAGAGCTACAGCACTGAGAAAATCTTCCAAGTCCCCCCATTCTCCCTTGGGGTTTTACTGGTCCTGAGCAGAAACCAAACAGCCTCAGAGAGTGCTTTGTGCTCAACTGGGCTGCTCAGAAAGTGGGATGAGGATGGATTTGGGACAGCGTCTGACTTTCCAAAACTCAGAGGAATTTTCTGATTTTCCCCCCATACTCTTTGTAAACAACTGATACATCAGAAGCGTGAACGCGACGTGACAGGATCCCCTCGTCCTTACATTCAGGGCAGAGTTACACAAGCGCTTTGGAACAGGCGTCAGTTAAAGAAGCTGCTCATCCAAGCTGCTCACTCTAATCTCTTTGTGGGAGGCCACAGCCTCTGCGGCAAAGCTGCTGGAGCAGACAGCGTGGCCAGCAATTCCGAGAGCCAGGGAGTTACATCCTGCTGGAGGCACCGCCACAAACCTCCCAGCTCCAGCAGCGAACACTTTCTTCATCCACCTCACCTTAATTAAGATCTGTGAATAACAACAAGCCTCCCAGCCTCCACAATCTCATTGCTGGTATATCTCAGGAGACATATCCTACATACCTAGGTGTTCCATAAGCAAGGGCTGTAGTCAATTGTCTAAATGCTGTTTGGAGACTAATTCTGATTACAGCCTGTACTATATTTTAACACCTTTGAATAAAGGACAGTATTACTAAGCAGTATGGTGTAGCGCTGAGAAACGTGGAATCATGGAATGGTTTGAGTTGGAAAAGACCTCAAAGCCCTTCCAGTCCCACCCCTGCCATGGGCAGGGACACTTCCCACTGGATCAGGGGCTCCCAGCCCCATCCAACCTGGCCTTGAACCCCTCCAGGGATGGGGCAGCCACCACTACTCTGGGCAACCTGGGCCAGGGCCTCCCCACCCTCAGCATGAAGAATTTCTTCCCAGTGTCTCATCTAAATCTTCCCCTTTCCAACTGTGTTCTGACTGATGATTGTGTCCTTCACTGACATATTCACCCTCCCAAGATTTAAAAGTACTTACAAGGACTGCATAATTTTGTGATGTCTTTAAAACAACACAGAACTCAACTACTTTCAGCCTCACAAGCAAGACCTGAATCCTCTTGAGGTCTGCGGAAAGCAGCTCTCTGCCCTGATTTACCTCCATAACACTTATCAGCTCCCTCAACACAACTTTACCCAGAGTTAGTGTCACAACCCTGCTGCCACGCGGCTCCTACCTGAAGGAGATGCC
>WAAB01018823.1:0-31273 GCA_013389865.1 Piaya cayana
GAAGTCTGCCCTCTGGAAATATCTCATGTGTGCGGAAATGCAGGTGAAGCTGACGCTGTGGTGTGGCCCCAGAACCGGAGTACTGCAGCCGTGGGGAGGTCACAAGAAGTTTGTTGAAATAGTGATATTTTCCCAAAATATTTTGCAAACCAAATCTGTTTATTGGAGAGTTTCCAACTGGCTCTATCAAAAAGGAAATTTTATAGAGACAAAATACCTTTTTACTGAAAGTATGGTATGTTTCTTTGATTCACGATTATTCCTCAGCATATAATACTTTTATATAATGCCATGAGTAACCTCAGCAGTTTTTCTTTCTAAGGGGTACAGTGACATTAGCAGCAGACTCACCCTGCTGTCTATTTATCGTGTCATAAACAAGCTTACGTCTGAAGAGATGAGCACACAAGCATGTGACATGGATTAGCATAAGCAAAACAATTCTTCTTGCATTCAGTATACTAGACGTCCACTCAGGGAAAAAGCCCTCATTTTCCACACCCTCTACTAACAAATATATGTAAACCTTGTATTTAAGGATGTCTGAATCCATCCTGCAGCTCTGCAGGCACATATGCTCCCATTATTGCCCAGTTACTTGCGTTGACCAAACTGGAGTAAATCTTAGGAAGTTTGCTCTAAAACATAAACTAAAAGGGAGCAGCAGAATGTGACTTGCCATCCACAGAAGCACAAAAGTAAGTTGCCTAGCATCTCTGGCTAAGTGAGACTCCTTATTTTACTGTGAAAATATCATCCTCCATACTTGTATCTTGGAGAATGTTCATATTGTTATAGTAAATATAGAGTATATTATACATACTAGAGAATATCAGTCTGGTAAAGATATGCACAGGATGAGCATAATATAGCTAAATAACCTGCAGTGTCAGAATGTCTATTTTTCATTGGCTTCAACTCTCAGCATCTTTTTTTACTAAGTCATCCTATTCCATGTGGAAATAAGCTCTTTACAGCAAGAGGTATGCCTTCCATTTGATTTGTAAAGTTAATAATGCTATTTGGGTCAGTAATGCAAACACTAATTCTGACAAGGATAAAATTTTGTTACCGTGACACATTATCTCTGCCAAGACTTTGCATGTCTACAGGACTGGTGGTGATATCCAGCAGCAACCCAGGAATGAAAGCAGTCCTGAGGAATTCCTTCCATCCAGGTGTTAGATATTTCCTCTCTTCCAGCCTTCCGTGCCAGAAGCAGGCCACCATTTTTGTCATTTTGAGATACCATAGGTGGGTATATAGCAGTATAGGAAGTTTTAGAAAAATCCCATCTAAAGTTCAGATGAAGTAATGACTATCTAGTATTCAAGAAAAAATAATTCAAGCATCAGTGAGTGCAAAGAGGAGCTGTTAGTATGACAAGAGGTGTAAAGGTCTTGCTTTAAGGAAGAGATTAGCATAGCCAGGTTTATTTAGCATGCCAAAACAGAGGCTAAGAGGAAATATAATTACAGTCAACAAACACAGCAGAGAGGTTCAACACGAGAAAGGAAGGAGAACCATTTGATCACTGGATCATAGAATCATTAAAGTTGGAAAAGATCTCATAAGATCATCAAGTCCAGTCATCAACCCAACATCACCATGCCTACAAAATCATGTCACAAAGTGCTATGTTGTTTTTGAACGCTTCCAGGGATGATGACTCCACTCCTTCCCTGTGCAGTCTGTTTCAATGCTTCACTACTGTGGGGAATATCACTTGCACCAACTGGATTTATCGCCTTTCACCACAACTCTCTGGGAGTGGCCATCCAGCCAATTTTTGACCCAATGAAGAGTACATCTGTCTAAGCTATGAGTTTCTCTAGGGGAATGCTGTGGAAGACCGTGTCAAAGCCTTTACTAAAATTCAGGTAGATAACATCAATAGCCTTTCCCTCATCCACTAAGTTGGTCACCAAGTTATAAAAGGAGATCAGGTTGGTCAAGCAGGGCCTGCCTTTCTTGAACCCAGGCTGCCACCTCCATGCACTGAAAGATTCATCCCTTTCAGCCACAGATTTGTTCCTATTCCATCTGTTCCCACTGAGGGCAAAGTAAGGTGAAGCAGGCTGTTCCTTTTCACCTGCCCACATTGCAGGCAGCATGCCCAGTTTTGGGGCATAAGCTTTGCTCAAGAGCTTCCCCTTTCTCCTCACATTTAGCTCTAGAAAAAAAAAGGCTGGAAATTCTTTAGCTTCTTCATCAACTTAAGGCGCTAGTGGAAAGAGTTATGCAATGGTGTTTAATCCAGAAGGTTTCCAAGTGTCGATATATTTAAAAGATATCAATCTTCATATTCCAATTGCCTAGCACTTCATGAGATTAAAAAAAAGCAGTAGATAAGGCAACAAATATGTTCCCAGTCCTCAAGCAACATATCTGCTTACACAAATTTTCCTTGTTATTTTTTTTAACTTTTGCCCTTCAGCCAGAACATCCTAAAGGATGGCTTTAACTAAAGAAAAATAAATCTTGGCTTTAAAGCAGAATCTGAGGAGTTTAAAATCTGTATTTTGTTCTAAGTTTTCTCAAAGTCATTCTGTATTTATTTAGAGCTTGATTTTTCACAAGGTATTTAGGAAAACTCAGCAAATGAGAAAGGTGCTTTAGCAAGATTTTTGACAGTGCCCAAACACCTAAGACCTAGAGAAATCTGCAACAGCTACAGAGAAATTTGGAAATCTCTCTAGCTATCTAGCGTAATCTTTAGGCACCAATAAAATCTAGCAGCTTGTGCCCAGACACAGTTCTGCTTTTAATTAATCACTCCTTGTCTTTTACCACATGAGAACAACACTGAGCTGATGGATACTGAGAAACAGAGCTTGCAGGCAAGGACAAGTAGCTCCATTTTAGATAGTGGTCCTCTCTCGTTTGTTTTGTTTTGTCATCTTTGACTCAGTGTGCCAAAGTCCCTTCTTCGTTGTGTATTTGCTTTCTCACCCACTTCAGGAATCTTGTGCTGCATTGATGCTACTACGCTAGTGTCATTGCTTTCAGCAGTCATTGCAATTGCCAGAGAAAAGAGTGATGTAGTCAGGCTCACTTCTTGCTCCTTTAGCTCTGTTGTGGTACAGCAGTGCTAGAGTCACTCCTCTGAGGTGGAGCCTCTGCCGGTTCTTCTCATTTCTGGGGTAACTGAGAAGGTTCAGCATCTTTCAGAATGGCAACTTAAATACACTGTACTTCAGGGGACATTTCAATCTATTGCTGAGATTAGCTAAATCACTAGGTTCTCTTACTTTTCCATGGAAACACATGATTCTGACTAACTGTTTCTCTTGCCCAGCATTAAAATCTCACCTCTGGCATCGATGTGCTGAAAATGTCTACAGCAAGTATCTCTGCCTGCCCCAGAGACACTGTCCCCCAGACTCCCACTGTCCTCAGCTCTGGACAGTAACACATGGCTGTGTGTTTGATAGCATTTCAGCATCTGAGACAGCTACTCCCTTTGTTTTGGGTTATTCCTCACTGGCCCTGTAAGCATATTCTTGGCCTTTGAATGGCCCAATTGAGAGGAAGATTAAAAGCGCTGATTGCAAAACTCCAGTAAATAAAACATCTCTCAGTTCTTTACTGACAAACCCAGTTTCTTTCCATAGCATTCTCCTCTTTAATCCTCTCTTGGCAGAACACAACATGTTTTGATACCACAGCTCAAATTACCTTCCATGGTAAATAAAACAAACAAAAAATAAATAAGAGCTCCTTACCCTAAAAACAAACACCCAGTGAAATCAGCTTATCATTTGGCTGACGCTGCCCATGAGCCAGAGTATACCACTTTGATTTTGTAATTGAATATATTTTTTTCCTCAAGTACTCAACTGAGCCTTTCCAGACTTGAAATGTCGAAGGATTAGAGAAGAGTGACCACAGACTCCCTTACTGTTTGTCATCTAGAAAACAAAGAAGGAGGAGACAAGGAGACTAGCACACATCTTAGTGTTCAAATGTTTATTTCTGAGGTGAAAACTCCAGCTTATTATACAAAGCCCACCCGATCTGGTTTGGTGCAGACAGTTGAGTTTGGATGGAGTGAAATCAACGCCTCCAGCTCCACAGGAGGCTGTAGCAGCTACTGGTACTCATAGCAGCCAAGAGACTTTGCATTCGAGGTGACAGGCAGTTTCTGCTTTCTTCACCAGTGGGATTTATCCACAAGGCAGGGGGCTCCTTTCAAAGCGTCAAGTACAGACATGCCCTCATCTCTTCTGCTGCTGTGTCTTTAACGAGATATTGCGTCAAGCAGATCTTCTCTAATAATCCTACATGGTTAGAGGGTTCACAGGGATCCTTTTACATGACTGCGTACACAGTACACCCTTGGCAAACTTAATCATAAGTTTTCCCTGTGTATTCAGTATATTATGACCCCTATAAATGGAGGTTGTTCACATGCAAAGAACAATGGGCTTGGATGTGCTCGGTAAAACAATCAATTACGTGGGGAAGTGCACATTATATAGTCAAACAGATGATCATCTCCATCTGACCATTTCCATTCTATTTATAAAACTCTTCTCTTAAAAGCATTGAAAAGAAAAAGCATATAAAATAGATACATTAAAAATTGTGGATTTGCTGTCAGTTTGATTTCCAACAATAAATGCCCAGGTCTTTTTCAGAGGTTTACTTGGTTTATCAGTATTGGGCAAGGTACTCAGTTCAAGATCAGTGATTCTGAGAGCTTCCAAGATTTGATGCACAGCTCCAGGCACTTTAAAGAAGCCTGGATTTCTGCAAAACCAGAGGTTTTTAATGTCTTTATTTAGGTATCCCAAAATGGAATTGGATCACTAGGCATGTTTTAGAATATAAATGATTGTTTGCATCCTGTGTGTTTTAAATAATAACAATTATCAGCATTTTTAGATATATCTTGGCCAGTTTTAGTTCCCTTAGCTTCTGGCAGATCAAATTCAGGTGATCGTTACCAACAAAACCAATGAAACCAAAAATCCTTGCATAGTGAAAAGTTATACATTCATTGCTTTATTCATTGATAAGTTTCCAGTATACAGAGAAGTCAATATAAACTGATGCATCATTTGGCTTGTAGGAAAGATAATGTTTTGTCAGAAGTGAATCTTCATTTTATTAGTGTAGTGATGATTAACAGCTAACTGAACAAGTGTAATGTTTATGATTATTTGAGTTCTCATTGCATAAGATTTCTGAAGTATATTTAATTTTTTAAAAAACTAAGTCCAAATGATGATCCTCATTCTGCCGTAAAGCATGTGAATAACTGCTCAAAAGAATAGTCTCTTTGATATCCTTGACACCTACATATACATAAGCAATTTTACATGCAAAACCATTTGCAAATCCAAACTCAGTATTAATTAGTTCATGGGGAAAGGTATCCACCAGAAAACAGTGCTGCTCTGCCATACATTATAAAAGTGAACACCTGTATTAACTTGAAAAGGAACCACAGAAAGGGAGGGAGACATTTCAAGTGAGAATAAACCAAGATTTGCCAACACTCACCTAGATACAAATGGATAGCTAGTACATGGTCAATTTTATCCTTCCTCTGCAAATACTTTTCTGAAAAGCTCGCTCTTACCTTTTTTCAGCTTTTAAGAACATGGCCCAGCCAGCAGATAAACCTCACAGATGAACGCATCAGGGAACCAACCTGGGAGGAGTCAGGGAAGCCTCCTGTAGGTCCCCCTTTCACTCAGCAAGGAACTGGGAGCACTGTCTCTGTTATAAAATGCTAGAGTCCTGTGTGCTCCCTGAGGACAGAAGAGCTGCGGAATGAAGAAGGGCTTGCAGCTGGGATCGAGGGCAGTTAAAACTGAGCTTCCAGGGCACAAGGATAAACCAGCCAGACTAGGGCCTTGCTGTCACCAGTGACTCCGTGGGTCACCCACAAGCCTGAGGTGGCAAGGTGCCACATGGGATCTCTCCATGTACATGCTGGAGCCCGGGGAGGAGCAGGAGGCCACCAGCACTGCCCTTTCTTGCCCTCACTGGAGTGACGTGGCTAGACCTAGAGCAGGTACCAAGTTGAAGCAGGTGATAGAAGTAAAGGCAGAGAGGAGAGAGAGTGAAAACAGGTTTTCCTGGAAAAGTGAACGAAACATATCCATGGGAAAAAAAAACCAAAAAAACAAGCAAACAAACAAAATTTTTTAAAAAGACAGAAAGAAAGAAAAACAACTGTGCTAATTCTTATGCTTGTTTGATCATGTTCAGAGCCTCCTAAACTCCCATGGAAGGGAATGGTTTTGTTTCAGGAGGGTGGTGCACACTGAGTGTGCGTCCATGTGATTTTTGTATTTGTACATTAAACATTTCCCCAAGATGTAATTCCTTCCCTCCTGCACTTGGAATAAAGTGACTTTACAAGAAGAACTGCCTCCAAACAGCAAGCAAAGGAGGGCAAGATAGGGCAAATGTAAATGTGTCTGAGCTAGCTGCTCCACCCAGCCTCTCATCTTTACATAAAAAAAAAAAAAATTAAAAAAATTGTTTCCAATAACTGAAACAGGCACGGTCTGATCTGTACAGACGGTCTGCAGGCATCTGCCCAAGAAGCTGACGGTTGGCTGGCACATCCTCATCTGATTTATGTTGTGTGTGTGTTAAGCCTTAAATTGTTGAATCTCTGGCTGGCTGCAGTGGTATTACTGGATGGTTGGTGTATGTTTTCAGCTCACAGAGCTGGCTCTGATACTGAGTTGTTGGCACTGAATCAATTCCAATCTCACACCTGTCTGAGACAATGAAGGCCTTGTTGCACACATCTCCATCAAAAGCTGTCATACGACTTATTTTTTACATTGGAAGAAGAAGGGAAAAAAAAAAAAAAGGGAGGACTGAGGATGTACTGTCTCCTCACAAGACACATTCCCTATGCTTGGATGCAACATGCCCCTCTTTTCCTTATGGGAAAATATATTTACAAAACAAAGCCGGTGGAGTACTTACGGAAAGTATAGCTTAACCCTGCAGTTAAATATGGCTAAGGCTTGGTCTCCAGGGATATTCTGTAGAACCATGCCTGGTGCTTCAAGCATGGGAGACAGGCACACAGTTTGTTGCCTTCTTGCTGGAAAGTTTACCTCCAGCTGGGTTAGTGTTATTAATAGCTTCTTATCACTGTGCCTAGCACCTGTGCCATTTACCTAGCATTTTGGATCCATTTCTTGAGATCTCTGAGATTTTGAAAGGTCCTGGGCACAGATGCCAGCATGGGGAAAATCCTCTTCTTCCTGGCACTGAAGCAGCTCAGCCTGAGTGGAGGATCACTCTGGCTCCAGTCACTATTCACTATTAACTCCCAAGTTGAAGACAGAAATCTGATCTTTGTCTTGGTCATTCAACTTTGTCCTTGTGGTCTCCCTTCATTCACTCTTCCTCCTCCAGTTCTGTTGCAAAGATGTCTTAGGTGTGCACTTTCTGGAACCTGTAATGTTTCAGATCCTTTTCCTGCCCTTTCTGTTGCACCCTACTTCCCACTGAGAGTGGGTAGCAGAGGGAGGCAGGGGCTGCAAACCTGTCTCATGTGAGGTTTTTTTTTTCCATTTACTATGTGGCAATTTTTGTGGCAACTCAGACAGGAGGCACGAAGCTAGGCATTTCCTGGGAGTGAGAGTTTGCACCCTACTACAGAAACAGCCTGCAAATGCTGAGTGTTCTCCCAGATTCTCCCCACGTACCTGTTTGCCATGTATCAGCAAAGGCTAATGCAGCCTTCTGAGTCAGCAGAACTGCTGTGGTGCTCTTAAAAGACTTGGTCCACCTGTCCGGGTTAAAGATTGGTTGTGCCATTTAGTGGCTTTCACATGTTCTTTTTCCGCTCTTTCTATCCTGACCTCCTCCAGGTTTGCCACTGCTATTGCTGGCTGCATCACCAGTGCAGACAGGAGTGGGTAGATAGAAGGCTGGGTGGGAGGAGAGGCAAGAAATGCAACACAGTGTTGTGTTCTCGTTCCTTCTCATCTTGACTCTTACTGCAGTCTGTTCTTTTCCCCAAAACATCTCCTGAGAGGGCAAGTCAGAAGGAAAAAAGGGGATCATGAGGCACTGCAACCCTGCTCATGTCCAGTGAGTTTTGAAAGGTGCACAGTTAGACCAAAAGAGAGCTCTTTAGCCAATGTAAGCTGACCTTGGTCTGCTAATGAGGCCAGCTGAGATTCTGCCCTTACAGCTTGTCGGGGTGGTCTTCAGCATAAAAATAAATGATTAACTGTGTAATGAGTGAATATAAAGACAAAGGGTAAAGTATACTTCTGTTGGTACTTGCATACCTTTGTTTAAGAATACAGAAAAAGACCCTGCGGTGATGAAATGCAGACAGGAGCATGATGTTATCTCGTACCTATAAACCTTGCTCTGAGTCCACTTGTGGCCACTATCCAGAACTGCTGAGTTCAGACATACTGGCTTCTACTAAGTAGAAATGGTGCTTTCAGTCTTCAGTAAACAGCATTTTTGCCTCAGGGCCCAAATCCTTCAAACATTTGCCTAGGTAATTGTCTGGTTTTGCCTTCTAGTGTCTCATCATCAGCTTATCTGTAAGTTCTGACTGGCTAAATGAGCTTGTGAAGATGGGGGAAGAACTGGTGGAGAATGGGGGAATAAACCATTTCATATTTAATTCGCTGGCAGGAAAGCCTAATGTAAGTGCAACTAAGCAATCATTTTAGGATCACATTGGGGAAAAAATGAGTAATACAGCATATTAATTTAAACAGATTAAAGAGCTGCACAAATAAATGAAGGGGCCTTTTGTTTTGTTCTTCTGGCAGTTCCAAAATATCAACAATTGCAAAATAACAATGGTAAATATATAATTTCTGGTTGAATTTAAATTAATTATTGCAATGTGTTGCCAATTTTTAAAACTGTAAAGATGTAGACATAAAAATATTTCAATTAGGGTAATTTCTGAATTTTTTTTTCACTGACCAAGCTCACAACTTACAATAACCTTGTTTCTTGCCATTGCACTGGATTTTTACTTCAACAGTAAATACTTTGTTTGGTCTTATGCTGACTCGTACTTAAATAATTATTTAATATTTGCTTACATATCACCATTATGTTTAGCTCTGAGATTGTTTCTTAAATGGGAAAATGTTCCTTTTGCTTATAATGATGACTTGTGATCTTATTCCCCAGGCCACAGCTGTCTGAAACTGCTCAGTTCAGCAAATTCAGTGAAGTTTAGCTGTTTTCAGTTAAGTTTCTAAAATGCTTTTGATGTGTCAGTGCTTCATAGGTTCAGAACTGCTAACAGAGAACAATAATATTACATGATATTTGTAAGCAGACAGACTAGTCCCAGGCTGCAGTTTGAAAAGATGTTGTAGCAAGCTTGGCTTTTCAAGCCATTCAGAAATGTTTCGTATATTAAAGATTAATTTTTAAGATCTTTAATACAGAAAGTGAAAGAAAACTGTTATTTTTATAGAATATCACATATTTCCTATTCCAAAATCTTCCTTAGTCTGACAACACAACAGTTGCTGGGAATTACTTTATTTCTTCTACATTGGAACATTTTGCAACATTTGACATGTGTTGACACTTCTTTTCTTTACTGGATTACAATTTTCCTTCAACACTGTTATTCCTTACTCCACCCATTCTGGTAGCATATACCTGAATGCAAACCAGAAATTATGATCATGATATAGGTACACAAAATGTGGGGACACAGCACACGTTTCTGAGCAGCCTGGTTGTTCTGATCTGCAGAAAGAGCTCCAGGAGAAGGGGCAGGAAGGTGTATGGGTGTTGTGACATCAAGAGTGTCTTCTCCCAGTGACTTCTTCAGGCATTGCTGCCCTGATGGGTGGCAGAGGCGTATCCTCCTTGTTAGAAACAGACTTCTCATCTACCCTGATGTGGAGTGAATGTTCAGGGCTTTGCTGGCTGAGCCTTGCACCTTCAAAGCACTGCACCGTATTATTCAGGTGTCTCATTTTCACCCCTCACTTTGGAAGGACTGCTGAGGGGTTTCAGTCCCGCAACAGCTCTGTGTGTTGATTTGCTGAGCTCCTGCTTGGTATCTTCAGTAGCACTAAAGAGAGAAGCACTTTTAACTCCAAAGCTAGTGCCACTTGCATCTTTTGCCCTTTGTATTTAGATCTAGTCTGCTCTGAAATCAATTCATATCACTTCCAAATACGGCCAGTAAAGTGAACACGCAAGCTGAGCTGGACCTAGTGCATGCCTTGAGCACTCCTGCTTCCATTGCTGTGGAGTAAGGTTGGAAGAAGAAGATTAATCTTTACCTTCCTTTTAATCCTTCTCCCTCTGGCTGTACTCCTCTGGTCTGTCTGATTCAGGGGGGAGCCAGGGGAGATGTCCTGCTGCCACCTGCCAGTGCTGCAGGTCAGGTGGAATTGGTTATGGTTGCAGGACGGCAGGATGTTGCATTCCTCAGTTACAAAGCAAGTGCCAAGGGATTTCGTAAAGGAAGCAAAGCATTTCTTGAACAGTATTTTTAACGTATTTCTGGACTGAATGCCCCTGACAAACCAGTGAGTTGGGGCTTTCAGCACATACTTCTAGGCTTGACTCATTTTCCGTTTTAGTTTTGCAGATCTCCTCAAAACCAACTTGACAGTTTGGAGGAGGAGATCATTTAACAGAGTTTTCAACAAGTCCATTTTGGTTTAGTACTATAACGAGCAACAGTTTCTTAGTTACCCAATTTTAAAAAAATCCATGCATTCTAAGTCAAGCTGACTTCACAAATATATGTTCACATGAAGAAGACCTTACTTCCCCTTGTAAATCAAAGCTGTACCCTGGAGGGAGGTTTCATACCACTGGGCTCAGTATCATTTTTCTCAAGGTGACCTCAGTTGTAAAAGTATGAAGGTTGCGTTTGATATGTCACTTACTTTCTCTAAGTCAATAAAATGAACCACTATGTCTTTAGATCATCAGAGATGTGCATATTACCAAAAGTTGTTTTAATCCTGATTTGTGTTGGAATTTAAAAGAATCCAAGTAGATTTCATTTGCCATCCTGAATAAGAGTTTGGAGTGTGATACTCCACTGTGTGTGCAGTGTGCCCCTGGATGAATTCTACTTTATTAGTTTATAGGCTTTCTTCTGAGCACTTGGGATGAGATCATGAAAGTGTAAATGACTGTTATCTTCAAAGGCCTCTTTTATGCTGACAACTTTTATGCTAACTCCACCTTACCAACTTGTATTAATAATCTATTGCAATCCTAATTAGTCCACATCAAGGTCAGTATTTTGTGGTGGATAAAATGACTGTAAGCTCCAGAGAATAAGTTTTTTCTTCCACTATTTTCATGTTGAAAAAGAGGAGGGAGCGCTACAAGTGTAAAATGAGAGATTGATGAGAACTTTTCTGTTTATCTGTAGGCTAAAGAACTTTAATATGGAGTAATTAGTTCACATCATCAGGAGCAACCTGTAAGATACCTGAGGCCACACTGCAGTCACTCCTTTGTCCCAGCAGACTGCAGAGATGTCCTCATTCAACTCTGCTCCTTTTTTTTAATGGCATTGGTTTTCCAGTGGGAATAATCATTCCAAGGAACTTTCAGCCTCATATTTAATTGTCTTGGGATCATAGAATCATAGAATAGTTTGGGTTGGATGGGATCTTAAAGCCCACCTAGTTCCAACCCCCCTGCCATGGGCAGGGACACCTCCCACCAGATCAGGCTGCCTAAGACCCCATCCAACCTAGCCTTGATCACCTCCAGGAATGGGGCAACCACAGCCCTGCTTCTCTTGATGCAACCCAAGACATGGTTGGCCTTCTGGGCTGAGAGTGCACACTGCCGGCTCATGTCAAGCTTCTCATCAACCAGCACCCCCAAGTCCTTCTCTGCAGGGCAGCTCTCAGTCACATCATCCCCTGTCATGAATTGAAAGTGACCCAGGTGTAGGACTTTGCACTTTCCCTTGTTGACCTCATGAGGTTCATACAGGTCCACTTCTACAGCCTGTCCAGGTCCCTCTGAATGACATCTTGTCCTTCTGGTGTGGCAACTGCACCACTCAGCTTGATGTCATCTGCAAACTTGCTGAGGGTGCACTCAATCTCGCTGTTAATATCATTGATGAAGATGTTAAACAGCACTGGTCCCAGGATGGACTGCTGAGGGACATACATCTAGGAAATGTTTCATTGTGACATGAACCCCTGACTGTCTTTTTGAACACCCAAAGGCAGAGTCCCACTGAGGCTCTGGGGCTGGGCGCCAGGGTATCAGCAATCTCCTCCCAGGACCAGCCAGGGTCAGGACCAGCCCACAGGCATGAAGGGTATTGCCCTAGCAAGGAAGATGCAGGTAATCCTATGTCTGTAGATAGCAGCTCAGTGTGGCTTCCAAGTCTTGGACCAGGAGATATCTCGCCGCTTCCTTTGGTCTTGCTCCACCCCATGAAAGAGAAACTGTAGAGATGCAACTAACCTAGGATTCATTTCACCAACTTTAGGCATCCATGTTTTGCATGTCTGTCTGACACAGTCATCTGGTATCTTTACAATCAGGGAGAAAAACAGCTGTTCATCAGGTGTGATTCACCCGCCTGGATTGGCTTAGATGTATTCCTTAGAATGAAATGACTTGTACTTCACAAGTGTCTGTTTTACCCTTTTGGCAATGAAGTCTAGAGTCTAGACAAGTAGTTCAGAGGTAGACACCTACATTGTAGATCTCTCAGGTGGGATGAATCCTCCCCTAAGAACCAGAGCACAAGGAGACAGCATTGCACTTTGTACACAATTAGCACCCTAGTTCTGTGTCTGCATTTCCAGGGCGTGATACACCTGGCAGGCTGAAGGCAGCTGCTCTCACCAGCAGCAAGGGAGTGAGATAGGCTAATTGACCTTCTTCTCAGTGAGCACTGTACCCCATCTGAACCCTGTGCTTCACATAGACTGCTTTCAGGATTTGAGCTAACTAGGACAAAGCGGATGCCTCTCCCCCAAGCTGTTTTTACAGGTGAACTTTCCCTCCTGGGGTGACATCAGGTAACGTGCATGTGCTCAAACTCAACCAAGCACTGATCTCTGTGCCCTGAGTGCGCTGCTGAACCAGAGCCTTCCTTTCTGCATGCATCAGTTCCCTGCTAAAATGAAGACTGCAATAACACCCTTCCTCAAGGGGCAGAGTGAAGATCAGGGAATTAATTAGCTGGGAGGTGATCACGTACTAATGTGGTTCAGGGAAAGGCAAAGAGGAAGGCAGTAGCTGGGACCTAGAGAAGCAATGAGGAGAAACTGGGGAAGGGACAGGTGGGACAGGAACTGAAGTGCTCTGATGTCCAGCAGGGTTTGTCATACAGACCGGGGTAGCAGGTCAGGGGAAGCTACCACAATCCACATGCAAATCCTGTCTAGAGTTGGAGAGATGTAATTTCTAGGTGTGGAATTACTGAGGTGGATAAGGGAGTAGAACTCTCCTAATAGTAGTACTAGTAACTCTCCTAATAGGTTCCACCCCCTAGTCCATGTGCAGGACATTGCAGATCATACACCCACACAGCATGACCTGCTCTCTCCCTGGCTCCTCTGAAGCTCAAGAAAACTGCAGTGCCGCGCCACAAGCAGACAAGTGTGTATGCATGTACACATATACATGTGTATGTACACGTGTGTGCATACTTGTACTGGCATCCTTTCACCAGGGGTACACACATGCAGAGCTACGGAGTTCTCTGCATTCACGCCACCTCCTAGGCTGGGTGTAATAGGACAAAGGGTGAAGTCTGCCCACCACTGACATCCATGTGGTATCTGCCCTTGATTTCCTCACTGTTTCAGTTTGTGCCTTAGCCGTACGCTTAGAGATAGCGGAGAACACTGCAGCGACATTGAGTCTGGTGGCATGTCTCCTCCAGGGGAGCCAAGAGTGGAAGGTCAAGGTTGCATTCTTTTTACTTCATTCCTTGTTGATGTGGGAAGGGAGGGAAAAGGAGGACGGGTGGTGGAATGGAGTCTCCCTCTTGAACAAATAACTGCAGCTCTCCAGGGTGACTCATACCTCTGAAGACAAAGAACAATGCATCCTTAATTTGCAAAACTCAGCTTTCCAACTTCTGCGTGTCACTGGCACCCAGAGACTCTTGCAGTTTGCCCATAATACCATCATGTTCTTCAAAGCAGCAGTGACGCCAGTCCAGAAGGAGTGTGCTTACTCAGGAGGAGAGATGGTTTATATTTCATTTGAGCAGCTTATGTGCTAACCTGCTAGGGCAGCACACAGGTTGATTGTGAAATCAGAGTTTTCACAGTTCAGTATTTGGAGTTGTCTGCACTTCCTGATTCTGGCAACAAAACTTCAGAGGTTTTTTAGAGGACGCCACAGCCAGTTGCCATTACTAAAATGCTACTTGTTTCTTTACAGCACATTGTGCATATACAGTTCTGCTGGTCTAAATAGCTTATTCAGGCAGCTTTAAACTTGAAGGAGTACACACTTCTCCTCTTATCCCCAGAACACAGGGATAGAACAGGTGATTTCTCCTGCTGCTTTTGGTATCATCTCCGCAAAGAAAGTGAGGAAAATTCAAACAACCCATTAGGATACTGTTGTTTGTTTTTCTCCCTTCCCTATCATATATTTCTAAATAAAAGCTAGCAAAAAATCTCATATAAGACTTCCAGTCTTTCTCTACATTCAGCACTGGAGAGAGATATCCTCAAAGGCACTGGCAGATATTCATCATTTTTGTCCTCAAGACCCTTTCTAGTGCAACTTTGCAAAGAAATTAGCTAACACAGACTGTGAGCTGGGGGTAGATGACACAAAGAAACTGAATGCAAAATACTGAATGAACAGTAGAAATGCTGTGCACCCCAGCACCTTGTCATGTCACTCTTTGTAGTTTTCTGTGGTTATCTTTACTATATGTTCAATCCGTCTCGGTGGCTGGTGCCTTCCTGGACATTCATGCAGCACCTAGCCTGATTTGGGAAATTCTGCATCAACACTTAGCACTGCGGCTAGGAAAAAACAGCCTCAGCAAGTGGTTTTTGAAAGGTTTCTGCTTGAGGCTGATAGTTTTCTTCTTTATTCTCCAGAATGTGATGCCTCAGTATGGTGAAACTCCCTCAGTCTCCTATCCCACAGGAGTTTTTTTTAAAGGCTAAAATACCTCTAGAGTTTCTCTAGCCTTTGCAATACTACACAAAGTCACAGTAATATTGAAATAAAATGAAAGTAAACACTGAGGCAGGAGATTGCTGCCAAAGATCTCTCTTACAGAGAATAGCTGGGGATTCGGGTGGCTCTTTCACCCCATCCCCCCAATTTAAAAATTTCCAGACATGCAACGTATCTGTCACTGTCGTTCTCAACCAGAATAAGTCCTGTCACCTGTTAGCAGTCTAAAAGGGGCTTTTCAAGGCCATAGAGAGGAGCGAATGCTCATCTCCTATTAATTCCCAGTGGAAATTAGAAGGCTTTGAAAAACTTTCCTTAGGGGCAAATAAGAGCTTGCACCCACCTCTGTGAAACCAGCAGGTCTCCCAGCTGTTGTGCTGGGAGGTGGCTCTGTGGTGTGACAGTGGTTTCCACAGCCTGGCACATGGAGGGAAACCACCCTGCAGGGTAAAGTAGCTGCCGGTGGAATTTTACAGTTTGCTCTGTAATTTTCCAGCTCCTCGTGTTCCAGCGCTGAGGGGTATGAGAATACCAGCCTTGTGAGGCTGCTGCTGCTGCCAGTGATGAACTTGTCCTTTGGAAAGTCCCCCTTATTTAAGCTACTGACTAATTCTTTCAGCTGCCGGGAGATGACACACCTTTTCACAGTGCTGCATTAGGTTGAGGATTTGCTGGGTCCTGAGTGAGGGAGGGAGGTTGAGTCATTTTGGATGCCTGGCTTCAAAGACAATCTAGGTTAGACCCATGTAGGACCATATCATGGTCCTTTGTACTTCTGAAACCTTCACCTGAAGCTGCTGGGGCTAGGAGGTAACAAGAGGAAGCAAGCAAGAACAAGAGACAGAGACAGGCACCTAAGAGATGTTGGCAAAGTGGGGGAGGAGGAAAGACTGAATTAAAGTTTTTAGGCAAGCAGGATCTTTCTTCTGAGCCTGAAACTACACAGAGTATTTCTGTGCTCATAGTCCATTTCCTCTGTTAAGCAAGACACCTCTCTGAATGAACAAGTCTAATCAAGACCATTCCTGCCTTACATTCAAAGGAAAGGAAAGTCACAACTATAAAAATTGTTTCCCTTTAGAAAGATTAGCAAATCAGACGAGGGAGGGGAACAGGATGGACAAATCCCAGACTCAGAGAAGCTTTTCAAAGCAGTTAAGGATCTGACTCTCTCCTCATCTGCTTCTGAGTTTGACACCAGTAAACTAATCCCAGCTTTCATTCACCCCATGTCTTCTGCCAGTTGCTGCCTTTAAAGTGCCTGCCGGTACAGTGGAGGAATTGCAAAGCTCGATGCTATGCGACTTTCAGGGTTGTTGCGTATGACTGACAGAAATTTTTGCAACTTGAGAAAAAAAGTCTGGCAACAGCAGTGGCTCTTTCACAATTTGTCTTCATCTCGCTATGCCAAGGATGGGGGGATTTTCACTGACATAGACAGTGGCTAATTAGCTCTCTGTACTTGGAGCTGCCTCCTTTGTCTCCTCTGACCCCGGCTTGGGAAAAATTACTTGCAGAACTTAGTTTGTCAAAGTTGTTATATTTTCAAGCAGGCAGGTTTCATTTCTGAGGTGGAAGGGGAAGGGAGGAGAGAGGAGGTGCAGGCAGTCTGTGGGCAAGTGCAGCCTGGGAGGGAGGGGAAGGTGGAAAGGCAGACAGCCTGGCTGAGTCAAAAAGGCATACCTGCTCCCTCCCCGGCTGCTGCCTGCTTCATCGCCATCCTGCCTCACACCAGGGCCTACTGACTCACATCCTGCTGCTCCTTTATGAAGCTTCCAGGAACATGCTGTATCATACTGAGATTTGACTACGCAGCGCCTCTTGGCTGGGAGCAGGCAGCAATGTCTGACCTGCAGTGACACATGGAGAAATGGATCTCCCTGCACTCCAAGGGCATAAAACAGATTCAGGGGGACATGGGGTCCAGCCCAGCACAAGCCATGCACATCCACCTAAACATTTTTCCTTTTGGCACACCGGTACGCTGGGACCTGTTGTATGATTTTAATTCAAAGATTAAAGCTTTTAATAGTCCTAAAAAGAACTGTTTTCTGATCAGAGTACAAAATCTTGCAGGGTCTTTCTTTTAGGCAGCCTGGTGTGGATTGTTATATCTGTTACATAGAAATGATGAGATGAGAGTCATTTTTGCTGTCATCTCAAGCAACATCCTGAGGTGGCCCTATGAATTGCCACAGCCCCATTGAAACCTTCTGAGTACCAGGCAGCATCATAGAATTTTCTTTTGGAAGGAGAGAAGTGTTTTGCATTTTACAGTGAGTGCCTCCTTCTGAAAAAGAATCACTTAGAATCATAGAATCACCAGGTTGGCAAAGACCCACCAGATCGTCAAGTCCAACCATTCCTATCCGTCACTAAACCGTGCCCCTCAGCGCCTCATCCACCTGTCCCTTAAACACCTCCAGGGAAGGTGAGTCAACCAACACCATGGGCAACCTGTTCCAGTGAGAAATACCATTCTGAGCGGCTTCATGTTTATTACATCCCATTGGTTTCTATATCCTGCATGCTCAGGATCAGTTTTACAGACCAAAGGGTGTTTTGTGTGACCTCAGGAGATACACTGCTGTTTTGACTGAGGCCTTGACCCATTTTGTGCGCTGAGCACAATGGGCGTTCTTCTCTTTTTGCATTTGACTACTAATAATAACTCTGGAAGCCAAAATATGCCCCGTGCCACACCAGGACAACTCCATTGCCTGGCAGGTGTTTGTTTGCCCTGCGTATGGTTCTGCTGAGCAAGAGTATCTTCGGGTCTGGGCGTACACATCTCTGCTCTTGGATAACCACTGAGCCCCGAGCTGCTCCGAAGGGAGATGCTACTTCTTTGCAGAGCTGGGCTGCTCTTAGGCAGCACTGGCGGCGTCCCGGGTGGGGAATGACTAATAAGCGTTGCAAAGGTCGTGTGAAGGGCTGTGGCTGCTCCGGGAAAATTCATGCCGGAGCTGGTTATTTTACAGCGGGTCTCGGAGGCAGCCGGGCGCTGGGGGAGAGGAGCCGGGGAGCCGCGGGCTGCAGCTTCTGCAAGGGCTCCACTGCCACCTACTGATGCACTGAGAGCCCGGAGAGCGCTCCTTCGGGGCAGGCTTTTAATTTTCCACGTAGAAAAATGGTTGGAAAAAAATGTTAAATACGAGGACCAGAGGGAGCATCATGAAAGGAGAAGACAGGCTTTTTAAAAAAAAAACTTTTTTTTTCCTCCCTTTGCTTCATTAAACTATTAAACATTATGCAACATTTGTAGAGCTTAATTACAACTTCTTAAAACAAGCCGAATGCAATCTTTTTATGGCAATAAAACATGACGAGGCATGAAAGATGGTTCAGTACTTTCTGCTTAATAGCTTGTTAGGCATGAGGTTAGAGGCCGAGAGCTCGTGACTACAGAGCAAGGTGTGAATTATTGCACCATAATTCTCGCCCTGGAGTGTTTTATTGCAATTAATAACTGTTTTCATGTTTTAAATACATTTTCTCACACTGTAAAAAGCAGAAATGGAAAGTACTTGCTAATGGGAGAAATACCGGGAGGACTGGGCACAGCTCACCAACTGGAGCAACCTCCTTGGCTTTGTGCTGTTTTGATCTGCTTTTAAATGTTTTTGGAATCCTGTTTGTCTTTAAAACCATGTGGGCCCAAAACCCTGTTATTACCCTTTGTTGAAGTAGCTCTCCCTGCAAATCTTTTCACAGATATTGAGAGTTAGGAAGCAGCTCCCATTTATTTGCAGCATTTTTTCACCAAACTGACTTTGGCCATACAAACCCTCACATTCAGTTCCCCACACTGAACTACTGAGAAATGCACCTCTTTATTTTGAAAGCAGAAGAGAGATGGACTCAGGAAGAGTTTGTTGCCTTTTTTAAGTAGCTTGGTTCTGTGACAGATTTGAACCTGTTCCGGTTTAATTTTGGGAAACCTAAAAAATGAATTAAAACAGATATCTCAAAAATAACATGCTGTTTCAGGACCCCTAGACCAGACCCCACTGGAGCTGCTGGAAATGCAAACCTTGCCTTTCCTGGGAGATGGATTTGTCTCTTGATACTGAAAAACTGTCATTAAAAGTCTATTACAATGATACTTTTCTCCACCTGTTAAACAACTGTGAAGGTGATGTCTGGGGTTAGTCAGCACAACCTGGATATAATATAATGCACTATATTAACATCACCAAATAGACTGTGACCTTGTTAAACCAGTCTGATGTCAAAAGGCCAATCTTTAAGAGCAAATACAGGGATTGGGAATACAGGTACCAAGACAGAAAATTGTTTGGTAGTTTGAACTTTCACTTAAGAATGACTTAATGGGATTAGAAGATTAATAATGGGAGTCCCTCGGGCTGTCTGTCACTGTTTCTAAGTGGTCAGTAATAACAGCTAATGGATGAGGTAGTTTCAGATACCTTGGTAATCTCTTTTCAGATGTTAGTAGACACGCATTTGGTCCATTATCCAGTTTCTAGTTGGGAGATGGCATAAAGCTAATTCTAGTAGCACTAAAAGAGACTATATTTCAATCTGGTCTTGACAGTGTTTAGTAAATCTCTGACAGCCTTACTTCCTTTTCTGACAGTGTAGTGGCTTCAGTGGCTTTTCCTACATCTTCATGTGTTTGTTGAACTTGGGACAGTTTTATAGACCAGGATCCTATGCATGCTGAACATGGTACAAGACAAAACCTCTACTGACAAGACAACAATATAAGAAACAGGAGAAAAGTGACAGTGGCAAGACCTAAGGACAGAGCACATGAAAGCAAGTGATAAAGCATTTCTAGTCAAAAGGGTTCAGTGGCTTCTGTAGTGACAGTATAGAGCAGAGACTTTGAGAGAGGTGACGGTGGGGAGGCTCTGTCATCTGTGGTGACAGCCTTGGCTGAGCACATCAAGTGCTCCCCAGGCAAGAGGACTAATGGAGGGAGTTTCCACCCCTGGACTGGGACCCCTCCAGTACATGTCAGGATTCTAGTACTCAGACTCATTGCTGAACTGAAATCAATGGGATAATGCACAGTAATAATGGAGTAATGATTCAATTAACCCCTTTTTTAGAACCGAAACACAGAATGTTCTACCATTACAGCACTTACTCTACCAAAACTTTGTGGTATTTATCCTACTGCTACCCCTGGAGACTAGAGTACCCTCACCTGTCTCACTGTGGTCTTTAATAAACACTGATCATAGATTAACAATGAGATGATGTTGTAATTCAGAATAAGACAAGCTTTATGCCTATGTCTTTTTGTTTGTTTCTACTGAAGTCCATTCAATCCAACTGGATGTTGCTTTTAAAACAGCATGAGTTGATTGAATTTATTTTGAAAGAAGTTTGCCTGAAAAAAAAAAAGAAATATTAATAATATCTGAATTGTAATATGTTACTTAGCAGAAAAATCTTTACAAGGCTTTGGTTTATTCTGCAAGTGACTTCACTAGTTATTTTTTAAAAAGCTTGGAGTATCATATAAATGTTTCCTTCTAAACAGATGAAACAAACAAAATTTAAAACTCATCTCCATGTAGCACAACAAAATAATTTCCAGATGGGCTTTCTGATGGAAGATCAAAGTCCTTCATCTCAGTCTTAGGAAGTTTCCCTTCCATGCTGATATCAGTTTTATCTGAATGCATTCCATCTAATATTTGGGGTTTTTTTTTCAAAAAAGCAATTAGCTAGAGGAAGCTGCAGGACAACGTTCTCAGAGCTGAAGAAAATAGAACGGATTTTATTAGCAATAGTAAAAAGAAACCTCTGGGTAGATAAAGGGGGATGAAATCTTACTTGCTTTGATTTACTAAAAAAAATTAGACATTTCTGTACACTGGAGAATGCCAGCCTCACATGCAACTATTAAGTAAGCAGAAAAGAATTGTTTCTGCATTGGTGCAACTGGTTTGGGTGACCTCCCTGCTGTGCATCTCTCATTTCAAATATCAGCCAAACTAGTCATGTGGATATAAAATAATAGGTCAGTGTTTTTCTGAAACTGTTATACGCATCTGTGCATTTTGATATTTTACTTCCAAGAAACAGTGGTTTCTACAAAAAGCCTGTACTCACAGGGTGTCTACATTTTCAGCCTAGCAGTGGCACAGAGTTTGTGTAAGGCTTTCTGTTTCTGAAGTTCAGCAATTGCTACTAGAAGTATCCATCTCTCTGAATTCTATTTCTGTATTTCAGCATATATAAAATAGATGTAAAAAATACCTGTTCAATTCATTAAGAGTGGAATTTTCAAAATATCAAGAAAGTCAAATTCATCTACTTAGGAGTCTGCCTTCTGGAGGACGCTGGTTTTACTCTCCATCTCTGTCTCTCTCATACATACATATTTGCATCTTGGTTTTCTCTTTATACTTACACCCTTGCACAGAAACGCTCACAATTCGGTATCTTTGTCTCCTTGGTGCCATGGAATATATGACTATTTGGCTAAAAGGGCCTGTGAAATACTAATGAATCTCAGCATTTAGCAGACTTTCACCTTGGAAAGTTTAATCTGCCTTTTCCTGACTGCTTCTCACTGCCCACTGTCAATGTGAAATATCAAAAAACTCCACAAGAAAAAAGCAGATGATCAAAACTCACAGATGCACAAATCATATTTTAGAAAGCAATTACCCTGAAGATCTCTTGACAAAGGGGATTAAGGAACTGAAATGTAATTATCTTGGCATTTAAGTTTCTATTTCCACCATGTGGTTTGGTTCACATATTTAATTGCCAAGTTTTATCATTCAAAACAGCCTATAGGTCTCTTTTTCATTGCAGACACAAGGCAAGTACAGCCATCTCCACCATGGTCCTACGACCAGTCCTACCAGTACCTGGGCTCCATTGCCACCCCCTCTGTGCACCCCGCCACACCAATATCTCCTGGCAGGGCTAGCGGCATGACATCCCTCACCGCAGAGCTTTCAAGCCGACTGTCAAGTAAGTATCTAAAAGTTAGTGTCCCCCCACCAAGCCTCATTGAAACCTCAAGGCTGACTCCAATACAAACCAGTTGCAATGTCCTAGGGTGCTGCTGCAGCTTTTCTCCAGTTGCAGTGAAGCCAGTTGTGGGTCCTCTCCAGTAGCCCATCTCCAACTCTTTGCTGGGATTTGTGTGAAGAGTAAAGAAATATAATTTATGACCCAATATATCATTATCAAAAATTTTTTAAAAAGAGAAAGAAGCACTTTGAAGATGTGTGGAACTGTAAAAGTAGTATGGAGTGCTGAAGAGCTATCGTATATGCCAAGAAATGAATGCCACAGATATTTCAGTTCTGATTTCTTCCCTTGCTCTAAATTCAGACCAGAGTACAGCAGGTTATTAGTGGGCACACAGACCATAGGGTGGTGGAGTCTGACATTTTCAGTATAGCACTGGATTGTCTTGTTACACCTTCATCAAATTGTACTGCAGAACTTTACAAGCCAACATAAAAGTATAGTATGGAAGTGAAAGTTACTTCCCTGGTTTCTACCATGCTCAACTGACCATCTGCTGACTCAAACCCATACATATTGAACCAATATGCGTGTGTTCAATAGGAAGAATTTTCTTAAAATGAATGAGAGCCATATAATACCAATTTGCACATGGCTTTTTCAAAAATATCTTCTTTGGCTGCACATATTGCTCTCATTTAAATACTCAGAGCTTCTCCTAAGATCAGAGAGAATCTCTTGAACATGCTCCAGCATGTCCTATTGTTGTCACACAGAGCCTGTTCTTCAAGAGTCACAGGGATAATGCCCACCAAAAGTAAATTATTTGTTAGGTCTCAGTGCTAATTACATCTTAGAGATAGCTGAAAATACAGAAAACCTTTCAGAAGAAAAAAGGGGGGGGGGAGTTTTTTTTTGTTTTAAAGAAAGGTCTATACAAATTCTCATTCTTCATTGACACACTCTTAAAATGAAAAGACTTCTTTTTGCTTTCTCCTCTGTGTTTCCCTCCCTTTGCCTTCCTTTCCACTGGCAAAATGCTGAAACAGAAAATGGAGAAGAATGAAAAAAGATTATAGCAACCACAAAATTTCAAGTAAAACAAATTATTTCACCAAGATTTTACTTATAAAAGTATTTTTTTCTTGACAGAATTGATTGAAATCAATATTTACCAGCTATTTTGATTTTCAAACACTATACAGGAATGCCTGATGCATGTGTACTTATAAGTGTGGATACATTAATCAGACTAAATGGAGCTGTTAATCGCATTTTACCTTTACTGGTGTGTTGACTGACCTTGCACTCAAATGAGTGAATTCACTCAATATTGAAATACATTTTTTTGTATCACTGTTGCTGTAGTGCCCAAATGTCATCATTGTGTGTCAGGGCCCTTTTGTACTGTACACGGTGTGAGAAGCAAAGGCTTCCATGGTGGCTGCCCCCAGGAGTGGACAATCTAAGAGAAGATAGCCATGTATGCATGGTACCTGCATGCTGCATTTCTTTTGTGGAATACAGTGAGCATGGAGGCAGAGCACCAGCTTTAGGGCTAGTTGGTGTTTTTTGTGCCCATGGTTAAGGTATTTTAGCTTTCTTCATGACCTATGAAGGAACCTAGAAGAGCTTTGTTAACATGCCAGCATTGTTTCTTTCCTCTTTTACTTCTGTATGTGGGTGCTCATCTTTACACATCTTAAGTGATTTTTTTAATAACGCTTCTGCATATTTCTCAATAATTTCTCCCTAGTCCTAGTGCTGTCACATGCACCTGCTGTCTATCTAAGAAATTTCTTCTCATCAGAACAAAAAGCAAATTTGAGGTGTTTTTTAGGCTCTACCATCTCAAGATGCAGTGCCTCAAAAGAAAGAGCAAAGATATGGGACATACTTGAAATATCTTGACATTAAGTCATATTATTCTGCTTTTTGCTAGACTGTGCACAAAAAAACCAACCAAACAAACAAAAAAAACCCCAAACCTCATCTGTAAAGTAGTGCGTTCAGACAGTTTCAAGAAGTTTGATTTCTTTCTCAGGAAGGAGATGTGGAAGTACTGTTTAAAATCCTTCATGCTGTAAGATGCCACTTTCAACCTTAGCTACTCTGAAACTCCCTCCACTCCATACCATAATGTATCTTGCCATGTTAAATCTAAAGGTGCCGGGGTCTAGGGGAAGGAAATGTGTTTAGGGGTACCATTAATTTTGCAGAAGAATATGGAAAGCTACTCAAAAAAAGAAGTATACAGCATGTGTCAGAGCTTTTTTAAGAAATCTATAGAAATTCATCAAAGTGTGCTGACTGTGTTGTTGACAAGCTTTGAGAACTTGGCTCTGGAGTGTGTCTGCTCTAGCTTTAAAACCAGTCAGAGCCAAGAGCTTTGTTTTCTCTCCTCTTCTTCTCATGAGTATTTCCTTCAGCGTATGGCTCCTCTTCCGCAGACTCCACGCCTTGTCTGACAGAAGAAGTTGTCTCCTGGAAAGATTTTTTTCTTAATTATTATTGTTGTTGTTCTAATCATGCATAGCAGCCAACTCTAGGGACTGACACCTTCCATTAATCTGAGTCACGATGGAGATCCTTCCTAAAGAGGTCATTATCTGCTACGCTTGTTTAATCCTTGCACTCCAGAGAAGGAGACAATGGGACTGGGCATGCTTCCACTGATGTCAGACAAAGCAGAGCATAATTTGACTGTCTTATAAAACATTTCACTTAGCAGGATGAGAAAGGCTTCCAGCACACATGAAAGGAAGAAAAAAAGCTAACCCCCAAATATATCGCTCTGCTTTAAAAAGGCATTACTATTGTTGTTCTTTACATACTCACTAGAGCCAAGATTTTCAGAACAATTATATAGACATCATATGAGGACCAAGATATGAAGACCTTAAGTGAACCTGGTTTATCTTGACTTTATCTTGGTAGTGTTGAGAGCCACTGGGGAACTGCACTCCTAAGTGCTGACAGCTCAGCTGAGCCTGTGTGTGTAAATCCCACCTATGCAGGTTCATGTACCCAAAGGACAATTTCTGCACCAATGAACTTCTCATGTGAGTTGGCAAGTAAAACTGGTTACAAGAAGAAATTATGCAGAAGCTGGACAATTTATATTTAGGCCCCATCATTGTCCCTAGTGAGTCAAGTGGTGGTGGGCAAGGAGTTTAAGATCTGTGTCCCTGTTCTCCACCCATGCACTGAGGATGAGAGCACTCAGGAATTATAAGTAATTTCATGTGCTGTAAGGTCTCTAAGAACATACACCATACAAAACAGGGCAAGAGCTTGGTACTTCTCTTTGATTGCTGCTAAATTGAAATTAATATAAAAGATCCAGATCCACAAGCACTACAATGACTACATTGGAGAGCAGGTGAACGATAACTGATCTGGAAGTAGTAGCACCTCTTTTGTTTACCGTAGACCAGAGTTTGCGTGTTGGTTATTGCCTAGAACAGATGAACATCCATTCTGGCAGTTCAACAGTTCTTTTTCTCCCTTCTCCGTTACCCAGGTGCTTCTGACTTGACTGCGTTCAGTGACCCTCGGGTGGGAATCGACCGTTCCTTCTCTGCACTCCCCTCAATCTCTGACCCTCGGATGCACTATCCTGGAGCATTCACCTACACACCAACGCCCGTCAGTTCAGGGATAGGAATTGGTATGTCTGCCATGTCCACAGCCACAAGATACCACACTTACCTCCCACCTCCATACCCTGGCTCGTCGCAAGCCCAAGGCAACCCGTTCCAGACCAGCTCACCCTCCTACCACCTCTACTATGGAACCTCCGCCGGCTCCTATCAGTTCTCCATGATCTCAGGGGGAGACCGGTCCCCCCCACGCATCCACCCACCCTGCACCAATGCCTCCACAGGATCAACACTCCTCAACCCCAATCTACCCAACCAAAGTGATGTAGTTGAGGCAGAAGGAAGCCACAGCAACTCCCCCACTAACATGGTGACCACAGCGAGGCTAGAGGAAGCGGTGTGGCGACCATACTGAATGAATTTTAAGTAGTTATGGGCCAGGACTAAAGTGCTTTCAATTTTCCAGTGGCCGCAGATATCCCATAAACACCATCTTTCTTATGGGCCCTGCCATGTTTATACATCCGTTTCAGAAGCAAACCCTCCAGAAGTCAGTGCTCCCAGGAGAGGTGGTGTGTGTTAGCCAGCCCCTGGCAAAGTGAAGTCACTCCAGCAAAGCATCCCTTGTGGGGGACTGAGGTTCTGGAAAGGAGGATGCCTGAGTTGGTGGTCCAGAGGTAGCAAGGGTGGGTAGAAAAGTACTCAGTCTGGTTCCAGGCCTGTGTCTTTCCAACGTGCCTGGACTTGAAGGTCTCCACAGCTCTAAAGAGAGTTTCGGTTCAGTTCTATTTTTAAGACTTAAAACTTAAAAAGAATCTTAGTGAGTTTACTGCATCTTATGGACATATTAACTGTAAGAAAGTATAGGAAGATTCCCAGAGGGAAACTGTGAACGCTTCTATTTTAGCAATGCTGTGAATGAGAGGTTTTATATGTTGAACTTCATTCTTTCTTCTTTTTCTTTTTTTTTTAACCACATTGTATATTCCAAAGAATATGGAAATTTTTTATTGCTGGGGTTTTCTTGTTTTGTTTTGGGTTTGTTGTTCATGTTTGGGGTTTTTTTTTTAGGATGCAGCTCATCTTGCTTTGCATCTAATTTGTTTTATTTCTTTTGGCACCTTATAAATTGCAAAAAAAAAAAAGAAGATATTGCTCTTTTTTTCTCATAAACATGCTTGCTTCTTTCTTGGTTTGTCAACTGAAAGAATCAGCCCCCTTTTCAATGAGTTAATTTAACTTTTTTCTCTTGGATTTTTTTTAATACAACGGCTACAGCCTTGGGTCATTTTCAACTACTGTACTACTCTGATGAGTTCATTGATATTTATGCTTGCTATTTAGACTTTTCTTATTTGTTGATACTATTATTATTTAAATATGCCTATATTAAAAAAGAACAGTAATTGCCTTTTTTGGTAGCAGCCAAAGTCAAATTTATCACATTGAAAAAAGACTAGAGTAACGATGGGTAAAGTGACCTCCTAATTACCTAGAAATATTGTTTACAATGATCTCACTCTTATTTTACTCAGATAACTGGGCTTAGATGCTTAAAGGCATTTAGGCACCCAACTCGCACAGAATGATTTAGGCATCAAAATCCCTGCAAATTCCTGTGCCTTCCCACCCAGCGCAGTCATCTCTCCCTACTCCTTCCTCACGTCTCCTTCATCACCAGTGGTGACCGTAAGAATCAGCAATCAGGATGGACATACTTCACGAAGCAGACTCAATATTCCATAGCTCATAGGGCCCCACTCTGCTTGCCTGGGCTTCCTAATAGTGCCAGTTGAGGCCTCCTAGTCTTTCAAATGTAAAAGCCAATATGCAGTTGGCATGGCAAGGATGAAGTCCTGGCTGCAATGGAATCAGTATGAAATTCGCTTCTGGCTCAGCGGAGCCAAGGTTTCTGTGCAGTACAAAAGCCGCATCCAGTGCACTGGAAAAGAGATCAGTTCATGCATCACAAAATAACGAACTGAACAGGATTGTCAAACTCATCTAGAAAGCAGGCTAGCAAAGAAGGGGCCTTAGTGGTTCCTCCATCACCATCTTCTGAAGGTATTTAATGATATTTAAAGCTGGTGCACACAATATTCTGTCCTGAAGCAAACATGTACGGCTTATACTAACAGCATGTTAATATAGAGTTGTCATTGTTGCCCATCGTTACAGCACAAACATATCAGATGTCACTGTAAAGTTTATGGCACTATTTTATTTGAGGGTTTGGTCTGAATGCAGTTGTTGTACTACTCATTAATTGCAAACTGCTGATGTTGACACGTGTGTGTTCCAAATTAGCTGATTATTATTTAATGTACCTCTTAAATGAGTAAAACAATTGCAGGTCAACTCAGAGAGAGTATTTGAAAGCAGGACTTCAGATCAGTGTTTGATGTTTAAAAAAAGTAAAAGGATTCAAATTAAAAAGATCCTTGGCTGCAGGCAGCAAAACAGCTGGACTTATTTAAAAGCATTTGTTTTTCAAGTTTTCTTTTTTATATATAAGATTTTGCTTCTTTGTTTAAGTTGGATGCAGTAGCACTTTGGTATTGAAAAGTTACAAGCTGGAGAATTTGCATTGTCTATAAGGTCATTTTTGCGCAGAAAATAGGGAGTGTTTCAAAAGATTTCAGCAGAAGTTCAAAACAGTTCTGTTAAAATATATGCATGGCCTTGTGTTTTTCATTTAGCATAATATTCTTTATCATCTTCTAGAGCTTACTCTGAACAAAAAAGGCAGAAAACATCAAAATTATATCAGAACAGTTAAAAATATGATTTAGGATAATGGAGACCTTGCTGAATATGGAAATACAGAGAGCCTACCTGTTGTGACATTTACATATTAGGAATCTTACCTCTTCACCAGCCTAAAAAAAGCCCCTTCATCACTAAACAGTAGCTCTGTCACAGAATCTATTTTACACATTCTCCATCACTATGCAATTAAAATTATAATTTTCTACAGCTCTCACATCTGCCTTGTGACTGGACAACCCAAGTGCATAGTACTGTGAGCATGAAGAGTGAGGGAGAGGAGAGGACCTCGGAGGAGCCAGATGCCTCACCAGAGAGGGCAGGGCTGCCGTGACCAGGTGACTTCAGCCCAGTGGCAGAAGTGAGGTTGATGTGGGTGGAAGCTCCAGGCCTGTCTGTCACCACAGCTTTCAGCCAAAGCCCTTTGCCCCGTTTAACCCATAGTTTGTACAACTCCCTTTTGAAACTAAAAGATCAGGGATTCAGAAGAACAAGGAGCAGACATTTCTTAACCTGTAGATTAGACCTAACACTGAACATTCCTTATGTCTACATATCTGCTTTTTTTCACAGTTGTCCTAAAGGCAAAGTTTAATTTTACTCTCCCTGTTGTGAACAGGATGAGAAACTGCAGAACTGTTCACCACAGTTACTTCCTCTTTTTATTGACATGCAAAAAACCCCTGGGATTTCCTACTGTCTTACTAGGGATACTTGCCATCAACTAAACTTCTGAGTATAACCTCTCTGTGTGTGCCAAGCACGGCACAAAGGAACACCCTCTTTACAGAGTAAAAACCAAGTTCATTATCCCTTGCAAGGAGTCCATTTAATCACTGAGTTTCACTGTATTCACACAGGTACTTATGAGAAACCACAGTTTACTCAAATCTGTATTTTTATAGCCATCCCGTCACACTAAGGACAGCAAAGATTTGTTTGAGGCTGTAAAAATGCTCTCATGTAATTCCTTTCGTATCTCAAGAGCACTTAGCAGACAGAAGAAGAACATTTGGACAAAACATCTTCCCTATTCACACGTCTCCAAAATATAGTATATTATTTTTATATATATAATATATATATATTTATTATTTTTCATCCCAATACCTGAATGGAATAAAAAATTATCTATTGTGCTTCTGTTCACAAGTCACAGTCAGCAGAGTGCCTTAGATACCTTCCTCTATCAAAACAGAGTTAATGGAAGACCTTACTATCACCTTGTGTTTTCCTTTCACAAGACACAACTCGTTGTCCCAATGCAGAGGCATCAGACAACTTCAAAGAATACGTAAGACTCAACTCTCACTTGCCCTAAGCCCCCATTACTTTACTCTCAAAAAAACATCTATGATTATTTCAAGAGTTCCTGCTAAACTTCCAGAGTGATGTACAGGAGCTTTAGTACAAGGGAGAGGGGATGTAGAGTGCATCCCTGCTGCAAAGGTTTGATTTATAAAATTATGCCAGATTGTCTGCTGGAAAGGAGAAAATCCCTCTCCTCCAAATGGCTCACAGTCTGTTAGTGTTCCCAATTGCCTGCAGTCTTGAAACATTCCTTGCTGCTTTCTGGGTGACCTTTTCCACTGGTGTATTTGAAGATTCAGGAGAAGTGGATCATTTTTATATTTGAACAAAACGCTTGTTTTCCTGCATCATAACATCTTCTTATCTTATTTTTGTTAATCTTGCTTGGTCAGTACTGATCACTTGGCATTTTTTTCCTTGTCCTAAAAGAGTTGCATCAACAGAGTTACTTGTATTTATGTATGTAAATAGATTTCAAAAGCTTTATAGCAAAATATTTAGTGCTTGTAATTACTCTGCATTTTTTTCATTTTTCCGTGTTTTTAATGAACTCACCTTTGTGTTTGCTTAAATATTGTAGTGAGACTTACTTCTTTCCAAATTAGTTATTTTAGGCTTCAAGATTAACTATATTTTATTCACTTTTGTAAACAGTTATCGCATGGTCTCTATTCAACACTCTTCACTTTTGTGGTAGGGGAGAAATGAATGTGCAAAGATTATTTGTGGTATTCTGCATTTGACAATTACATCTTTCTTTAAAACGAAAACTAAACTTTCAGTCTGAAGTGGCTGTATGGTAAATCTGAGGGGAGGAAACAGTGGGAGATGCAGTCCTGTCAGAATGGCATCAAAGTGAATTTGTTCAGCATTTACTGGCTATGTTTACAAAACAGACACTGCAGCATCCTCCAGCAGTCACATTTTCCCTTGACACAGTCATGCTGAACATTTTCAGAAGGGGGAACTACCAGGTTCTGGAAGTTTGCTTTTGTGTTTTTGATTGCAGGGGATTTTGGTTTGGGGGGGCAAGTGGGGAGGGGTGACTGCTGGGTTTTTGGAACCAGATAGGAAAAGAAAATAGAGTAGATTTTTTTTCCCCACTACAGGAAGTCTCTAGATACCACGTCACAGTAGATTCTTGCTGTACATAAGGATGGCTGTGTCCAGCGCCACAGGAAAATTCATTACAACTAGCACACAGAGCAGCTGGACTGCTGCGTTAGTTCTAATGAATACTTTCTTTCTATCTTTCTTTCTTTCTTTGTACCACAGTTTCCTCTGTAAATTCAATATCATAATTAGTGTGAATGACAAATAAAATGTTTGACAAGTATGCATATTGGCCTGATGCGTTCTTTCATCAGGGGAAAAAAACTGTCAGAGAAAAAGTAACCATCAGAAATAGGGTATTGGCCATGCATCACTCTCAACATCAAAAATATGTTTCCATACTTCCTTTTTACTGGTTTCTGGATTTTTTTTTT
>WAAB01018824.1:1473-11724 GCA_013389865.1 Piaya cayana
GGAAGAGGGTCCATGCGGTAGCCAGCAGATCGCAGCCTCTGCTGTGTCTTGCTGGCATCGCTGCTCCTGCAGCTGGCAAGGAGACGAGGGCCCAAGGCTGCAGCGAGCTCGGTGTTGCTCCTCCAAGCCTTCTGCAACGCGATCTATTATTTACACGGTTATTTAAGCCTTTGTTGTCATAGCTGGGAGAATTAATGCGTCAGCCTCGCAGAGAAGATGGAGTGCCGGCGTGCTAGCAGCGCTCGGTGCTCTGCCCTTCGGCACCGGGATTGCTGCCGCACATCAGATCAGAGCCGAGAGCATGACGGATGGGGAGGAAGGGTTGAGAGGGGCGGCATGGCCGTGCCCCAGCAGTTTACAGGGGTCCCGTGGATGCTGAGTCTGGGTCCGTGGTGGGAAATGTGGCTGGGATGCTCATCAGCTTCTCGCGCGATTCCTGCCCCCTTCCTGCAGCGTGAGAAAAATTCATTGTGCCTGGAATGAATAGAGTTGGACACAATTCCTCCACAGCAGTTATGCAAATTCCCAGCCATAATGACACATTGTCTTGCGTGATCCCGCGAACAGATGGCCTAAAGACAGGCTCAAGATCTGAATTAGTCCTGGGCTCTTGCAACATAGCTGGGAGCATATGGTCCTCATAGATTCATGGTTTAGCCTTAATAGCAAAGTGAACTGTTTCAGATGAATACAAGGAGGAGAAGAGGAGAAGAAAACAATATTGTGATGATTCAGTGGCGCTCGGTCTCTTCTGAAAAGCCTCAAACTCGTGCATCCTTCCAGCAGCAGATGAAGTTTTGCTGCTGCTGGTCCGTGAAGAGGCGAGCGGCTCTTCCCTGCACGAGTACAGATCGCTTGGGCAGGTGCCTGTTCCCAGGCACGTCCTGGGATGGCAGATGTCACGTCAGCCTGAGGAAAGCCTCCGTTAACAGCAGATGGCTAAGCTGGCTGTCAGAAGCCTGGCTGTGGCGAACGGGTCCTGTGTGCCACGCTGGTGGGGTCTGTGTCTCATGGATGTGCTGGAATGGGCTCTCACAGGGGGATTGGAGACCACGTGTGTGGTGGCCAAAGGCCAGAGGGCTCTGGTCTCATGCTCGCTGTGAAAAGCAAAGTGCCCCCGTCCCCAGCGCTGATTCCTCTGCAAGAAGAAGCAGGGATACAGGCAGGAGCACGGTCCCACTCGCAGCCCTGTGGCCAGGGTGGCTCCTTTGGCTCCCGTGGGCTGCATGGACAGAGCTCAGAGCCTGCTTCAGAGCTGTTATTTATGCTCCAGCATCCCAGCCGGCTCTGAAAGCACCAGCAGTGGTTTATAATTCCATTTGGCACTTTGTTTTATTGCAAGGCTTCAGGAGTTGCTTTGATAGATAGCTTCTTTTCTCCTGTTTGTCACATCTGTGCTGCATGTTTTATCAGTCGCTGGTTTCCAGCGTGGAATCCATCACGAGGGGCACCTATTCCGGAAAAAAGGGGGCATCGTGTGTTTATTTCTTATGGTTTTGTAAATCCATGGGTTTCTTTTCTGGTTTATTTCAACCTCAAGGTGGTTTTCAGGCAGCTCATCGCTGCTGCCAGGGATTTCCCTGGGGAGCTAATAGGAAGGTAATACATATGGTGAAAGTGCTGAGCCACGGTGATTAGTTCTGTCAGTTAAATATCGTACAAGTATTAAACAGCAGATGCTGCTGTAACCGCCTCCCCTCTGACATCAGAAGATCTGTTCCCTTCCCATCAGCAGAGGAGCTGGCACTTCAAGCCCCAAATGCAGCATCTGGATGAAGAGGGTTTATGTTTTTTAAAGCTCTGCTATTTCTATTCAGTTGCGGTTCTGGGTTCTCGCATTTGCCTCCAGCAAACTCTTCCAGCAATCTGAGTAAGTGGTCCCCAAGGCTCCTAACTGAGAGCGTGAAGAAGGGATATTGGTGGATTCACGGTGCTGCCGATGCGGCAGAGCCAGGGGCTGGGGCAGCTCTCTGAGCTGCTTCACCAGCCTCCAGCGTCAGGGAACGCTTGTCTGGGGAGACTGGGGGCCGGTGACCATGGGTTTTGCACATGCTGTTTGCATGTGTTCTGTAGAAAGAGTTTTCTGACACCCCTCGTCTCAAAGGGAGCTAGTTTGGGGTTACCTCACCCCTGCCATCCCCTGCCCTCCAGCTGAGCTGGGAAATCTCTTCTAACCCCTTCCAAGGGGGATGTGAGCAGCGCTGTGTGGTTCCAGCATCGCTGACTGTTTCCCTCACCTGCAGAGGAATCCAACCCCTTCCTCCCCACTGCCTCCCCACGCCCTGCTCTGCCAGCTCTCCGCTCTCCCTCCTGCACAGGCTGTGGCCCTGTGGGCATCCCAATTTCCACCAGGACAGGTTCCCCTGCACTGACCGCCCGCTTGGCAGCGCTGCTGGCTGCTTCGGTTTCCATGGCAACCACAGGATGCCAAGCGATGGAAGCTGGGTACCAGCGCAGGCTAAGGCTCTGCCAGCTTCTGTGGCTCCTTCGGGAAGTGGGTGGCACAAGGGGCTTTGCAGCTGGAGGAGCCCCGGGGAACGTGGGCACAGGGCACAGCGCGTGGCCAGAGCCACCTGTGAGGGATTTATTCTCTGGCAGAGAGAGAGCAGAGCCTCCGTGCTGGAAGGAAACACTCAGCCCTGCAGGGCAGCACAATGTATAGATACATATCCAGCAGTGCAGCAAGACAAACGAGCCCAGCTCTTTGAACCATTCATCTAGCTCGTGTGCCCTGGGCCCGTAGAGCCATCACAACCTTTTCCAAGTAAATTAGTGCCAGGCACAGGAGTTATTTGCTCTATGGAGCCACCGTGCTCCGAGACAGGGCAGCCTGCGGTGGGTTTTCAGAGGTCCGTGGTGTGACTTGGCTCTATCAGCAGGCAGGGCATGATGCAAAGCGAAGTGATTGGGCTGCATGTGGCACAGGCAGGAATTCCAGCCTTATTTTTCCTCTGCTGCCAGATTGTACCTTGATAAGCAGGCAGCTTGCAGGCTGCCAGCCCTTCCCGGTGACCAGCGGCTCGCTGAGCCTTGAGTCTTGTGCTGAACAGGGCGAAGAAGGGAGGAAAGCAAACCCCTCGGAAGAGCAGGGAAGGCATCGAGCTGTGCCACCATGGCAGATGCCACTGTTGGAGGTGACAGCGTGGGGCCAGCATGGTGGGGGAGCTGCCTGAGCATCTCTGCTTGTGCTGAGCATGGGGTGATGGCCAGGTTGTTTTGAGGTTTAAACATGACCTGTCTCATTTCTACTCGCACAGGGCCACAGCTGCAACTTTCTCTGTTGCCATCCTTGAAGTGAGAAGTTGGGATTTCATCCTAACCTCAACTAGACACCTTGGCTGGATGCTCAGGACAGACTGTGCCCCCACGGTGATGCCCGCAGTCCCCAGCATCACCGCAGTTCCCACACCCCACTGCAGGCAGAGGGAACGCAAGGGGGGATGCAAACTGTTAAAAACAGCCTCAGTTTTGTTCTCAGAGCAGTCTCCTGGTGTACGAGGCTCCCTGCTGCCTCCCAGTCGCTCTCTGCTGACAGGCAGCAGAGCAACCAAGCAGAGAGGCTGCCAGCTGGGGCTCCAAATGTGCTCCCGGTGCCGGGACGTGCTGCCGCCTCCCTTACCAAGGCTTTGTCGATGGGAATTACCAATTTCTGGAGCCAAAGGGTGGGGAAGGATGGGTTACGCCTTTTCCACTGGTCTTGGGAATGGGCAGAAGACTCTTGCTCGTCTGTTATTTTAATTTTTGTGTTTCTTGTTCCTGCAAGGCCAGTGCGATGCTGAGCAGCCCCCACTGCTGCTGGCTCCCACCGCCAGGGCTCCCTCTGCTCCTGCCCTGTTGATGGGTGCACATCTCTCTTCTCACAGCTTGTATCTTTCCCATCTTTTTATTGTCACTCGCTTTGCTCCTCACTGGTTGTGGCAAGGAATTCCTCTGTCTGAGCCTGGCCACAGCAGGCTATGAGGAAGCTGCATTTTTAAGGCATGTGGACAAGGAGCAGAAGGGTTTACTCACCCTGGATGCTGCTCCGCATACACTTTCGGAGCAAGAAATGGGCGTTGAGCCTTCCTTCCCACCCACAACTGTAACAGCTGGAGGGAGGAGGTAGTTGTTGGCATTCACCCACTTCAGGATCGTGCAGCTCCGTGCTGCTCGCATCTCACTGAAGGAATTTGAAGTGGAAATCTTTGTTGCTTTGCTTGTGCAAAGCAGTCACTCCCTGCTTTGGTGTTACGGCTGAGGGACATTGCCTACAACAAACGCTTCCAAGGCAAAAATGTTCTATTTCCACAGCCGCAGCCGTGCCAGCGATGGAATAGCAGGACAGTCGCGCCTCAGGGCTGCTTGGCCAGATACCCACAATGTCAAGGTCCAAACCCATCTTCGTGCTCAAGGGAGGCCTGGAGGTTTGTCCAACTGGCAAACAGCTGCCGGCAGATGCACAACGTTTCTTTGTTGACCTTAACGGTCTTGAAACCACTCTCAGCTCAGCTTTGAATGCTAAATAGAAATCGCTGTTGAACATTTTCGGGAGCCTGGTGAAGATCCTCAGCTGACCTCAGTGCCCAGGGCCACCTCGGATGGAAGCGCAAGCTGCCTCCTGTTTGGCTCCGTCTTGTGCTCTCTTGGACTGCACAAAGCACCAAGAGAAGCCCCAGGCAGTTTCCATCTGGGTCTGAGGAGAGCTGGTCCTGCGCTGTGGCCGTGTGCGGGTCCTACTTGGAGACCCCAGCACCTCCATCCACTCCTGCTGTGCTTTACATCAAGAGAACCCCCCTCGATCCATTTTGAGTGAAGCCCCCCTGCTGGGGGCTGAGGAGCGGCTGCTGCGGCTGCAGGAGAAGCCAGTGACTTATTACAGTAATAAAAATTTATGCTGCTTACTTGAGCATCTGCTGAGCCAGGTGGGAAGGCGGGATTCATCTCCAGAACGTCACATTTTGTCGGCATCGCAACCTGGGTTGACAGGACGTCTCAGCCTTCCCGTCCCCTCCGCCTGGGAGGCCTGGCCTCTCCTTTCTCCTCGCCTTGGAGGCTGGTTGCTCGTGGCCGGTCGCCGTGCCCTCTCCACCTCCCCTCTCCCAACTCCGCTCAGGCACCTTGGCAGCTTTCCCGCACGCGTGATCGATGAACCTCGTTCCCTTGTAACGACCCTACAGCCAATAAAAGGGAATAAAATGTGAAACGCCATGCAAACGGCATCCCCGAAGAGCGGTAAAGCACTAAACTGCTGCTCCTTGTGACAATCGGATGAGATTTTTGTCTTTAAACAAATAACCCTTGTTAACAAAGAAGAATATTCAAATCCTGGACCTTCGCATCGATGGGGTGGAGGCAGCTCCTTGCAGGCAGCGGGACGTATCCTGCTCTCAGCAGCACCCGCATCCCGGAGCTGTTGGAGCACACGTGGATGCTGAGGAGCACGATGCGACACTCCGGCCCTGCTCTCCACCTGGAAACTCTTCATTTCTCCTCTTGCTTCATGCAAAGCAGCCAAGAACCCACAGCTTGTGCCCGGCAGGTCGTTTCAAGAACGGAGACAGAGGTAATTTGGGACCTTCCTGGCCCCAGTGGAGTTGCCTGATGGAGATGCCCCCGTGCAGCAGAGCTCGGTCTCCGTGGCGATGGTTGCCATGCGATAGCTGCCGTGGCACCGCATCCACCCAACTTCACTCAAACAGGATTTTCTTCCCAAGGGAATGTGCTTGTGTCAGAGCCCCCGGGGAGGCGCCGAGGAGCCCTGCGCTGCGACAGCTCCGGGCTGCAGATGGATGGGCCCCCGCTGATGGGGAGAGACCTGGAGATCTGAACCCCGAAGGTGATGCTGGCCCCCCAGTCCTGGTGCAAGTTGGATATCGTGGCAGGAATGAGCAGCACGTTCACCAAACTGTGCCTGGAACCTGCTCTTCCAGGGTCCTTCCCAGGTACAAAACCTCATCCCACCATGGAACACGACCATCACTCACAGCCCCGCAGCAGATGCAGTTTTCCAAACAATGTGGCCTGGAAGACATTTATAACCTATTGTTTGGTGGTTATTCAACCCTTCTAGGCCCATGTCCAAGACGCAGTTTGTCTCTGTAGTCTCACAGGCTCTTCTGTGCTCCTAAATTTGATGAACTAACAGGTTTATAGCAGCGGTTTCTGTCCTCCCAGCAAACAATTCAAGTTACGCTGCAAGATAACTCTGATATTTTTAATAATAAATCCTTTACAGGGATACAAGTTTCTTATTTTAAATCCAAACGTACAAAATAGATCACGTTAATGCAAGAAGGTAGTAGAAAAACAGTGGGAAGAGGCAACACCCCCAGCCGGAGAAGTGCTTTGTCTTCTGACGTCCCGTGACTGGCTGAGCTCGAGCCGTGCGCCCATTCACGCTGCTCCGCTGCGTCACGCCGCGATGAACAATGCCTGGGGCGCAGGGGCTTGCTGAGCCTCCCACGGGCATCGCGTGCGGAGGGGGGCTGGCTTGGAAAAGCATCTGATCACAAATGGGAAACAAGGTTTAAGAGGTTGAGAAATGTGTGGTGGTTGCGGAGGGCAGGGCTGGAACCGCCGGGTAGAGTCGGGTCCTGCGGCACCGTCGGCGTCGGGGCCATTGGCTTTATCCAGCAGCAGCAGCAGCGATCCAGGCGTTGTCCCAACAGGAATCGCCTGGTGTCCCATAAAACGCTCGCATCTGATTTTTGTATCCGTTTTTCCACATGAACAATAACGCTGAGCCGAGCGTCAGTCATCAGACAGGCATAATTGGATTGGGGAAGTGTTATATTGTGAATTAAGCTGACTGATGGGGAAGTGTCACTTTTATTAACAATCTTCCTTCAGATGATAATTTTATATCTATGAGGATGAATTACAAAAGCGTACTTGAAGGCATCCGTTCAAAACGATGGAGTCGCTTTAATAAAGGCTGCCTCTCGCTTTCATATGCTTGTTTTAAAATATTTTATCTCCTCGTGGGAAACGGCACCCAATTAGGAGCCAAAACCAGCGTAAGAAACGCCACGTAACCAATTAGCTCCCGTCAGCAATTAGTTTGCATCAGGACCTCGGGCACGCGGAGCTGCTCGCGGCAGCCGGGCGCTGGCCAGGGATTGTTTGTTGATGCACACGTTTGGTTTCTGCTGCGGGGACCTGGATTTGGGGTGATTGCTGTATTTTTGGCTTATTGATGGGAGCAGAGAGTGTTCTGTTCACACACCGAGTACCTTTGCCCTCGGGAGAGCTCCTGCGGGCTCAGCCTTGCGAGGAATCCTTGTAGCGAAGGTTTGAGCCCTGCCTCTGGGGCGATGGATTCAGGCTTCGTTCTGCGATGCTGTGGGGTCTGACAATATTTTGCTTCCTTTCTCCCTCTGAACAGCTTTTGTGGTTTGTTTTTCACGTTATTCCTGTGAGTGTGTGTGGGGGAAAATGAACGGGCTGAATTCTCCAGGCAAGAAGAGCTGGGTAATTTGCTCTGCCTTGCCCAAACCAGCCTGCGAGAGGAATTCACTGCAAATACAGTACTTGAATAAATCTGAGGATTATACCAGTGTGGAGGAGCTCGAGTTCTTCAGTAGCAACCTGTTTCTGTCTTGTATTTATGATAAATAAGCATAGTACGTGCAGATAAGAGCAAGCAGCGCACCAAGACGTGGATTTGGGATGGAGTTAACGTCTGACAGGCACCGAGCCAGGATGGGGGGGAGGCTCCAGCATCTCTTTGCATCCTCTGTGCGTAACGGAGCTGCTCCCTGACCTCTTATCCATGCACCCCAAGACAACCTCGGCCTTCTTGGCCAAGAAGAATTGTGTTACTGGCTTTGCTCAGTGCCCTTCATAGCAAAATGGTTTTTTTCCCTCATCATTTTCCATCCTGGAATCAGGAGGATTTGGGGTTTAGGCATCAGCGCTGGTGGGGTAGCTCAGAGCCCTCTTCTGTGCATGTTACAGCATCATTTCCCTTTTCTGCTCAAACTTATTCTAATTAAGAGTCACTTAGTGAATAATTGATGTACATTCCAGTTGAAATGGAGGTTACGAGCCATGCTGCTTGGTCAATGTGGGCTGCAGCCCCCACTCACCTTTGACCACTCATTTATCACCAGACAGTGGCCACTTCATTAGTCTCTATTGATTAGTTAAATACTCGGTGCTGTATTTATCCCACCACGGAGAGAATTCTTGTTGGAGCAAAGAACAATCAAGTTAGACTAAAATCTAAGGAAGAAAAATGAGACGATAAAAGCCCTGGTACACCCGGCTTCTCTTTCAGAGGGGGCTTGGCTGTACTTGGAGAGGGGGTTTTGATTAACTAATTAATCAAAGAAAAAGGCTGCGAACTTGCAAAAAAACCTCATTAGCCAGAGTTTGCACACTTGCAAATGATTGTTCAGCGTCTTGGGGTGAAGGAGAGGAAGGCCTGCACTTCCCAGGGGATTAAAGGAGCCCTGGACTTTAATCCCCGGCTCCTCTGTCTCTGTGCCTTGGTGGCACCTGGTGCCATTTACCTGTTGTCAGGTGGTTTTCCCGGTCAGAGAGGCTGTGGGAATGCTGGGAGCCAGGAAGGGACAACTCTCCATGGGATAAATGTCCCTGAGGAGCCATTAGGCTTAAGACTAGGCTCAGGCTCAGGTTTAGGGTTACAGTTAGAGTTGTCCCATGGAGATTTGGCCACGACGAGTTGTCCTAGACCTCTTGGAGCCACTGTGCTCAGCGCCCTGGCCCGATGGAGGCAGCGGGCACAGCCTGATCTCCAGAGACGCCTTTGCCCAGCGCTGCGGATCGGAGGAGAAGAGCACAACCCGCTCTTCTATATTGCTGTTGTTCTAAAGTGGGTCACGGGAAAACAACAGGCATCCAGCAAAATCCTCCCTGACGGTGTTTTTTCCTGGCTGTGCAATTCGCTTCCCGCTGTGCGTGTTCCTTCTCCTGCAGGGAGGCAGCGAGATGCTCGCTCCCTGGACCCGGGGATGGATCGATGGCCAGGGCACACGGGCCGGCTACCAGCCACGGGTCGGGGTGTATCGGATCTGCGGTGAGCCCAAACCCCCACTCCCAGCATCACAGCCCCTCCAAGCAGATGGGATGAGACACCCATTTATTTATATTTTCCTTGAGTGATGAATGGTGAGAAGCAACTGCCAGACTGGCCAATAACTAAATTGAACACCCTGGGAGCCCCAGCCCAGTGCAGAGGGGCACAGGGCACTGCTGCTATCTGGAGTCACTGGGATAAACCCCTGGCGTTCACAGAGACCCGTCCTGACCCTCCGTTAGAGATAAACCAGCGCTCTGCCGAGGATGCTATCAGCTGTGCCCACTGCCTTCCCCTCCTTACAAAAGGAATCCCAGATTTCAAAGCGAAATTAGAATTCCGGTTGCTCTTTGGTGAAGATCTGAATCTCTGTCTTCTGCTGGAGCCGTTTTGTGCTGGGATGGTTTGATGTCAGCTGCTTCAGCGGCACCGAGAGCGCGAGGCCGGATTTGCATGTGAAATGAATCATGCCTGATGTGATTAAAAATGCCATAAAGGTTGGATTTAAGACTTTTTTTTGTTACTTACTATTAAAGTTTTGCAGTAATTTTCCACCCCCTCAGATGAACGTCGTTCAGCTGAAATGAAGAGAAACTTTCTCCGCGATTCATTACCGAGGGGTCTGAGGGGAATTCTTCACTCTTCAGTGAAAAAGCAAAGCTAAAAATAAAGGTTCCTCCATCAGATAAGAATTTTTGTAGAAGCTGAGATTCTGGGAAGCAGGAGGGCAGGATTTTATCTCGTGAAATGGTGGCGGCAGCTGTTTGGAAAAGGGAGAGGGAGCGGGCAGGGTGCAGGGTGTGCTGGCACGGCGAGGGCTGGGGGCGCGGGAATGAGCCGCTCCTGCTCCCAGTGCCCTCCAGGGTGAGCCAGTCTGGCCCTGGCAGCAACGCTGAGAGACTTCAGTCTGGCGAAGCCGGTGCAGGATAGTGGAGAAGGGCTGATTTCCCTGCCAGGGGCTGGTTCCCCGTGCAGTGGTGGCTGCTGGAGCTGCCAGGCTCTTCTGCCAACCCGAGTTTCAGGTGCTTGTTCACCTGTTTGGCTCCTCCCGGCACTGAGCTGCTTCCGTGGGACCTTAGAGATCACCACGGATTGTGGAGATGTCTATTCAGGGGTGACATTGGCTGGCTTGCTGAGTTACCTGGCTCCCCCATCGCCCCTCTGTCTCCTCCAGCAGGCACCGGTGTGAGCAGCTCGTGCCCCCGAGTGCCAGCAGCCCCTGGGAAACAAGG
>WAAB01018839.1:0-33225 GCA_013389865.1 Piaya cayana
TCTGTGATTCTGTGATATTAGTATTGTCTTTATATTCACTTGATACATACCAATAAGAAACATCTATTGCCAAAAAGTTCTTTTTTAGGGTTAACCTCTTAAGAGAGGAATAAAAAGATAGAAGTATATATTTTTTCTTTTAGGAAAAGTACAAAAAATTATGGAAAACAAGGAAATAATAACAAAGCTAAGTATTAAGCCCTCGAATAATCACTGAAGTTTTCCCTGCTGCATTTCAACAAATAAATACTTCTCTATGTTTAAAAGCTTCATTTCAAATTAAGAAAAATTGGTAAATTAAAAAAATGCACATAGTAAGATTAAAGTCACTAAAGACATTTAAAAGTAAATCTTCAGAGAATCAAGTAGAGATTGAACAATTCAATAATTCAGATATAAATAATAATAATTTGGAATTCCAGGTTTATCAATTATGTAAACATAATAAGATTTTTCTAAATATATAAATATTCTAATTTATTTGTATCTTCACAATTAATCATGCTTACTGTAATGGTATTGGCAGTTCTATTAACAGTATTATTTAACAAAGTTTATTTCTTTGTGAAATGTTAATAAATCAAATATGTTTAAGAGGTTAGTCAGAAAAGGTCCTGCATGTTAAACACTGATATGCTATGTGCAATTGACTAATTACAGACACTTTCATTAGATATTTGTGCTTTATGCAGAAGATTAGATGTCATGATTAGAAAAAAATAAAAATCAACAAGACTCAGTATGCTTACTCAATACACTGATAACATGAGGTTCTGGCAAGTGGGAAATACTTAAAAGAGACTGACAATTTAAAAAGTTCTGTTGTTTTTCTGTACCAAGTTCATATCATAGTACCTGATTCCTCTGAGTACTCTTATATCTTATCTGGCAAGTTTTCCACACGGTTGTTCAATGACATATCTGAAATGCTTAAGGGTACCTCTACATGGAACATGATGTTCAGGGCCAAATGAAAAAAAAAGAAAAAAGGAAAGAAAAAACGTATCTCTGACTGCCAACCTCATATAAGAATCCACAGCAATCCAAAATCCCTAAAAATTGGACATTTTCCTGGGGAAATTTTCTCCTGCAAGTGTAGTTTGTTCACATCCTCCAAATAATCATGGAATAACCAGGTTGGAAGAGACACACCGGATCATCGAGTCCAACCATTCCTATCAAACACTAAACCATGCCCCTTAGCAGCTCAAATGTTACAGTGATATTTGGTACATTTTTCTTCATCTTTCTGATGTAAAATGTGACTTCAGTCATGCTTCATTTATTAGAAGTTGTTTGTAAGCATTATGTGCAAAGTCTGATTTTATTGCTCCCAGTTTAAAAAATTAACTTCCAAAGCCATGAGCTTTTACAAGGTTCTCTCAGGACTTCAGTTCTTCTTTATCTTTCTCAATGGTGTATCCTTATCAGGAAAGTTTTCTTTCTTTCTCAAATCCATCAGGAGGTATCCCAGTATTTGCATTCAGAATAAAGTCCAAGAAATTCCTCAGCAAAAAAAAGAAGTTTTGCACTTGGCTTACAGGTCTTTGTCCTCGAGTTAAACACAATGATTTAGATCACTTATTGCACAATCAAACCAGACCGTTTTGTCAACTAAATATACTCATTGCCTCTTTACTGGAAAATCACATGGCTTACATTGCTGCACATTGCTGCACGTATTCAAAACATTATGGGTGACATGTAGGTGTCCCATCTCCTATGCAACTGAGAGGTGGGTATGGATATGCTGAAACTCTGTGCTGAGTGCCTGGTAGCATTCTGAAATCTGTGAGGACAAAGGCATCTAGCAGCACTTCAGACAGGTCTGGGATTTCTATGCTGGTCCAAAATGCTGCAGCTCACCTGCTTCCTGCAAAGCATATGTGGGAGCTTAACCAAAAAGTACAGGCCATTCAAACACCATATTCCAAACTGCAGTGATAGGTTCTCCTTTTAAGACTTAACAGTTACTCTTTGGAGATGTCTGACAACTTCTCCATTGACTAATTACAGAGATTAAACTCCCAGCTAATAATTGCTCCATGAAACCAGATTCGTATTTTTAAGGGGTCAAAAAACCCCATTAATTAGTTACTTTGAGTAGAAATTCGAAGTACAGATCTGTAATCTCAGCATGCACCTCTTTTGTTACTGTGTCTACCTTCACAGCTCCTACCATTTTACTAGGATGAAGGGTAACTATCATATGTGTCAGCAATTTTAAAATGTTTAAAATTGCACATAGAACAAATTTATGCTTGGTGACAGGTACTATCATGCTCTAGGAGACAAATAAGGTAAAAACTCTGGGCTGAATTGCCTTCCCTAACAGAAAAGAAACAAAACCTATGTAGATTTTTAAATGCATTTAAATATAAAGCCCATGATTAGGCATAAGTGCTCATAAGATTAGGGTTTAAATGTGAACATTTGGTGTTGACATTATTTAAACACACATACAGAATCCTAACTGTCATTCACTACATTAAATCCGTTAGAATGATTTGACTTTTTAAAAGTTGAGTTAATAAGGTTATGCTGACATATACTGCAGAAGATCATTTAAGGCACAGCTAGTGTTAAGCACTGTGTTAACAGTTCACAGAATCACAGAATCACCGGGTTGGAAGAGACCCATCAGATCATCAAGTCCAACCATTCCCATTAAAATGGTTCATTAGTTTTCATATTGATAGTGTGGTTATCATCCTTCTGAACTAGAAAATTAGATAAGATTAGCACTTTAAGATGAGATTTATATTACTGTGTATTAATTAAATTGCATTACAATTTCTTGTTAAACATTTGAATATGTCATGCTAAATGAATATTAATTTGAAAAATTTACATCATCTCTGAGAAAACAGTGTGTGCTGGATGGCAGGTCTGGAAGGAAGCACAGTCTGATTTAGGAGAGGTCACAGGTCTTCTGCACTACGCTTCTATGTACACCAGGAAGGGTCCTGCACAGTAGTGCAGCTGGCACACTTTCTTGCACAGCCCTGCAACCAGAAGGACAGAAGCTGTCTATATTGCTGGGCTGTTCTCTTAGATGTAGCCTCTTTGACAACACTGAGACCCCCAGTGGGGTAAAAAACAGGTCTTCTGCTTCTATTCTACAGTTCATAGAACTATGTAAAAGTGGCTTAAACTTATGGGGGAAAAGAAATCTTACTAAAGATCAGTTTGGGGAAAAATTTTAGAACTGATTGAGAGTCCTTGACAATCCTAGGTATTATAGATAAATATCTTTCCCTGTCTCTCTGTCTCACACATACATACTTTCTTGCTCACTAGCAAACCACATACATCAGCAGAATTCATTAAAATAGAATAGAAAACCTTTTCCCTGCAATCCAAGCTGTTTATGTATGTACCTTATCCCAAGTTCAAGTGTGACTTTGAAACATATAATCTTCTTGCAGGCAATCATGGGTTTCAAGTTGGTCTCCAAAACAACCTAGTTTTGGTTTTATCTGGACATCACTGTCAGACTATGCATTGAACAACACTGTTATTTTAGTATATACACATCAGCTTCACAGGAATTCTTGGAATGTAGACGACAAGAAGATGAAGAGACAAGGTAGATTAGCAAAAAAAAAAAAAATCCCACCTCTAGAGAAGTCTGATTAGAGAGGTAGTTCAACACTTAAAACTTACATTGGCAGAAAGTCAGTTTTATTACTCTTGCCTGTAGGTTTTTTTTAAGGGTTTGAGGTTTTTGGTTATTTTTTACTTAATTAAAAAAAAATTCATTATACAGAAGCAATGTCTCTAACATCGTAGTGGTTACTATATGTCACCAAACATTCCACAATTGTTGCATTATATGAAAATAAGCCTTTGACAAAGTAAATTTTCAAAGAAGTAGAGACAGTGAGAGGAATATTATCAAGATTGAGAAGTAACTGAAGTTCTCTGGCAATGCTGCAGGGTCATGGAGAAGATTTAGGCAGACTTTTGAATCTACATATGACTAGCTGGATTCAAAAGAAATCACAAAAGGTAGAAAATTTCTAATATGGTAGTATCTGAAGTTCTCCATTTCCTAATTAGTACGGTACAAAAAGAAAATGGAAGAAGTGTCTAAGAATTTGCAGGAAAAATGATGTACTCCTAAGAAAAGTGAAACTTTTGAAGGACATCATTATCATTATATACACCTCTCAAAGAGCAGAATTTCTTTCATTCCTCTAAACTTGGGGAATATTTGACTGACAGTCAGTTAACAAGTCAGCTGTGTAATTATGATATACTGACTGATTCCATCAGGAGAGATCAAACAGTGATTGAAATAAAAGATATAAAGCTACTGGAACAACAGCTACAAGATAGAAACCTAAATCAGGAAAAGTAGTAAGGACGTGAAGAAGATGCTAGAAGAAAACAGAGGTGCAGTTACACTGGAAAAAAAAGTTTATCACAAGGGGAAATAGGAAAGTGGAAAGACATAAAATGAGAAACTTCACAGAAAAGCAAGAAGCTGTGACGTACAGAAAGTTCATTAGCTATAGAATCAGAGAATCATAGAATCACCATAGTAACATAACATAGTAACATAAACAGATTGAAACATCCAACATCCATATTTAGATGGCATGAACTTAGCAATTTTACAATATTTTGCAACTTAACTATCATCTCAGTGCTCCATATTAAGAGAAGTGTGCAAAAAGTCTGAAAACAACTTCTAGAGAAAACCTAAATCTTCAAGATGTGAGACCAAGGAGGCGGAAGGCTGACATCTTGCCCTGCAAACTGAGGGAAGACTTCTGAATTATGGATTGGATGTTGATACTGAAATGATTATTGCATGAGAAATGCAGCTGTGAGCTTTTGAGTGAGGGGAAAAAAAACCCACTAAAATCCCCATTAAAAACAACTCTGGGTGGGGAGAATTGTTCTTCCTGAAGAATAACATAATACTGAACTGAAAATAAAAAGTGGAAATCAATCCTGTGATATTTGTTGTAATCGCCAAACCCATAAATATGCTAGATATTTACAAGCAGGTTAAATTCAAAAGTCAGAAATCCTGAGGCTGTGATATACAATTTCTAATCTCATCCATATATGCAGATACTGGCTAAAATAGTTTGATGTCCTATTATTTTTCACATTCGTTGAGACTGGAATCTTGGAGGAGCAAACACTAAAATCTTTGTGTACTTTCACAATATAGTTAAGGGGTATGGTGTAATGTGTCATAAGTGTACACTAAATCTGTAATTACAGGACATTAAACTCCAGCAGTATTTGTATGGTGATTGTTAATACTCTAATGAACAAAATAAAGAGTGTTGCATGTTAACTGCATAACCTTCTTTTCCACAACAGTCTGAATATCAATACTTAACATACCAGGTATCTGTGATTGAATAGTTTGATGAACAAAGATATTAAGACAGTTAAAAGATAATTCAAAAGGTTACAGAGGTTGGTAGGGTTTAGTTCTGCTAAACTGAAGGGCATCACCTTTTACAGCACTATATATCACCATTGAAATTGTGTTTAGCAGGGTAAAGGAGATTCTCAATTTAGCAGAACAGCAGCAGACAGTAGAATAAATTGTAACATGCAGCAAGAAAAAAAATGACAGAGGCATAAAAAATGCATGGTATAACAGGGATTCAGACTATGAAATCCATTATAAAGTGGAGCTACATTTCATTTCCACACAGGTATTTCATGAAGTTTAAAAGACTAATACTATCAGAAAGGATGCTCCTCATTTATGTGAAGTACAGAAGATAAGGTTTTGAGGAAAACAACCAGTTCTTAGGAACAACCAAATAAACATTTCCAGAGGTAGGCTACCTCCCCACCCCACCAAAGTCAATGGTTCTACACAGACCCAAACCAAACAGTAGCAGAGAAAGTAAAGGAGAATAAATAAGAATGTTTCATAGGATTTCAGCTGTAACTCAGGAAAGATTGAACATTGCTGAAACAATTAATGGAGCTTCTGTAGTGTTAAACAAAAGGAATGTGTACTGTCATTTTTAGTGACTGAACCAGATCATCATGAAGCTAGTCATATAAGTAATTAAAATAAAAATCTAGTCTGTCTGTGCCCAGTTTTAAGACAGAGATTGTACAACTCACAACCAGAGAGTCAGGAAGTGTCTGTTCCATTGTGGTTTTGTGACTTCTTCGCAGTGCTTGTACTTCTCCTTTATTTATTATGGTCGTAGCAAACTACTTTGAATCACTGTTTTCCTTAGGTCAATATTGTGGTTTAGACCCAGCAGGCAACCAAGTGCCACACAGCTATTTGTTCACTCTTTCCCCTCCAGTGGGTTGGGGATGAGAATCTGAAAGAAAAAGGTAAAACTCGCAGCTGGGATAAAGGTATTTTAACAGCACAGCAAAGGAGGTGAAAAAAACCACCAAAACTCCCTAATAATAATAATAATCAAAAATCAAAGAATGCACAATGCTCCTCTATATCAGGAAATGGACAAAGTGTGAAGAACTGTCCCTGAAGAATAGCCACAAACAGGTCAAAAGTTTATGAGTGAGAATAAAAGACTGAAGCAACAAAAGTTGGTGTGTACTACAGACAACCTGATACTGAGGAAGCCTTCTTCCTCCAGCTACAGGAGGCTTTGCACTCACAAGCTCTTGTACTATTGGGGGACTTCAGCCACCCTGACATCTGATGGAAAAGTAGCACAGCAAGATTTAGGCAAACCAGGAGACTCCTATAGTGCATCAAAGATAATTTCTTAATCCAGGTAATAGGCATCCCTATGCAGGTGGATGCAATATTGGACCTGATGGTCACCAGTGCAAGTGAGTTCATCACTGACATCAATATTTGAGGCAAGGATTATAGCCAGGATGCTAAATTTAGGAAAGTAAACTTCCACCTCATCAGTAGTAGAGTTCATCAGTAGGACCCCTGCGTTACAGTCCTCAGGGACAACAGAGCAGAATAGACCTGGCAAATATTTAATGATGCTCTCCATGAAGCACAAGAGTGCTCAGATGCAGGAAATCAGGCAGGGAAGGGAAGAAACTAACATGGCTGAGCTGAGATTTCCTGGTCAAACTGAAGAGCAAGAGGGAACTGCACAGGCAGTGCAAGCAGGGACACATTATCTAGGAAGCATATAGGGACACTGCCTGGTTGCATAGGGATAGGGTCAGGAAGACCAAGGCACAGCTGGAGCTAAACTTGGCAAGGGAGGGAAAGGATAACAAGGACTTCTACGGGCACGTCAACCAGAAACGAAAGGTTAAATAATCATAGAATCATAGAATCACCAGGTTGGAACAGACCCGTCGGATCATCAAGTCCAACCATTCCCACCAATCTCTAAACCATGCCCCTCAGTACCTCATCCACCTGCACCTTAAACACCTCCAGTGAAGGCAAGTCAACCACCTCCACAGGCAGCCCGTTCCAATGCCCAATGACCCTTTCTGTGAAAATTTTTTTCCTAATGTTCAGCCTAAANGCCATTGGGGGCACACTGCTGACTCGTGTTCAGACCCTCATGAATGAAAATAGTGACATCATATCGATAGATGAGGAGAAGACTGAGGTACTCAACAACTGTATTGTTTCAGTATCCACTGGCAACCTCTCTCCTCACCCCTCTTGTGTCAATGGAAAACAAGATGGAGACCAGGGTCATAAAGCCTCTCCCACTGCAGGGGAAGATCAGATTCATGACCACTCGAGGAATCTGAGCACATGTAAGTCTATGGGACCTGATGAGGTGTCCCCCACAACATTCTTCTCTCAAAATTGGAGAGATGTAGATTTGATGGGTGAACTGTTCAGTGGATAAGGAGTTATATGCATGGTCACATTCAGAGAGTAGTGGTGATCAACGGTTCAATGTCCAGATGCAGGTATGTGACAAGTGGTATCTCGCAGGTGTCCATACTGGGGCAAATGCTGTTTAATAATTTCATCAATTACATAGACAGTGAGATCAAGTGCACTGTCAGCAAGTTTGCAGATGACAGCACATTAAATGGTGTAGTTGTCATACCAGAAGGACAGTATGGGACCTTGAAAAGCTGGAGAAGTGGGCCTTTGTGAACCTTATGAGGTTCAATCAGTCCTACACCTGGGTTGGGGCAATCTGCATTTTCAGTACAGGATGTTGGATGATGTGATTGAGAACAGCCCTGAAGATAAGGACTTTCTGGTGCTGACTGATGAGAAGCTCAACATGAGCGAGCAATGCAAACTCACAGTCCAGAAGGCCAACTGTATCCTGGACTGCATCAAAAGAAGTGTGGCCAGCAGGTCAAGGGAGGTGATTCTCCTCTGCTCTGCTCTCATGAGACCTCATCTGGAGTATTTGTCCAGTTCTGGAATCCCTGGCATATAAAAGATACGGAAGTGTTGGAACAAGTCCAGAGGAGAACCACAAATGCAGCCTGGAGCCCCTCCCATATGAGGACAGCTCAGAGAGTTGGGGTTGTTCAACCTGGAGAAGAGAAGGCTCCTGGCAGACCTTATGACTGCTTTCCATTTCTTGAAGGGACTGCAAGAAAGATGGAGAGGGACTTTTTACGAGGTCATGTAGTGAGAGGATATGGGGAAATGACTGTAAATTGGAAGGGCAAAGATTTAGAATAGAGTTTAGGAAGAAGTTCTTCACTATAAGAATGGTAAGGCTCTGGAAAAGGTTGCCCAGGGACGCTGTGGATGCCCCCTCCCTGGAAGTGTTCCAGGCCAAGTTCAATGGGGCCTTGAGGAGCCTGATCTAGAGGAAGGTGTCTGTGCCCATGGCAGGGTGCTGGAATTTGATGATCTTTAAGGTCCCTTCCAACCCAAATAATTCTATGATTCTTTGATCATACGGAGATTACTGAGCTTTGGCAAATTTCACTAAAATAACAAAAGATTTTCCAAGAAAATTCTCAGTCATCTCTCTTGCTTAGGAAACTTGTGTCTGTGTCCCTCCTTTTCTTAGTGATGTTATCACCCTGGGGTGAGAGATCTCTGTAGCTCCTCTCCAGAAAACAGTTCTTAGTTCTTTCTTAAATAATGTTGTTGTAATTACCTGACATATATGATTGAACCTTAGGTAAATGCTTCCTGTGATCTAAAGTCAATCTCTTTGTCTTTCTTTCTAAATCCTTCTGTGGTTTTTGAATGCTAATAAGAAATTGAACAACCTGATTTAGTGGAAGGTGTCCCTCCCCATGGCAAGCGGGTTGGAACTAGATGATTTTTAAGATCTCTTCCAACACAAACCATTCTATGATTCTATGAAATGCAGTTTTTGTTCTACTTTTGAGGAACTTGCCCCATTCCCAGTGCAATGAAATTTGCACCATTTTCTCTGGGAATCACCTTGAATCATTCCAAGTTCTAATTTGCTGCTGAAGACTAACATTCAGCACAGGTCCTTGTATTATGCCAATCTCTAAATCTTGGAACAGACCACTGGGAACTGTTGAAAACTTTATGGCAACCTTAGTGCAATCATAAACGGTCCTTAGAGACAGTTTGACCAGTGTCACAGTCCGTTCTCATTCACATAGTTCACGTGCATACTCACTTAACTTTGCTGTGCTTTAGCTAAATAGGAGTCTCAGAGTTTACAGAGTTTTGGCCTTCATCACTGTTGAGAAAGACCATATTATTAGCGGAGTTTACAGAGATGTATCTTGGGAACAGCTTCTAACTCTAATGGAGTAACATTGGTTAATGGTTACAAAATTGATTTGCTTCATAAGGTAAATTAATTGATCATGAAAGGGAAGGAAGGGGAACTGTACACTTTACTTAGCTATCAAATAAAATAGACTGAAAATCCCTTCTACAGACAGCAAAACACTTCAATGAAGTTTTCATTAAATAGCACTAAGTAAAGTATGCTGGGCTCATTTAAGGCTTCTAGCTCTCTTTTCTCTTTTTTTTTCTTTTTCTCAGAGAATTATAAGTACAGCTGTAAGTGCCACAATGTATTGGAAAGTCCCTGTGGTACACTGTCCACATTGCATATTTCTTGAACTGCAGACAAATATATTTTAATGCTATCTCAGCAAGGATCTGAACTGTGCACCATAAAATACTGCTATAATTCCAAGTAATATCTCTAAAGCCAGTAAGGTTAGGGTAGGCTGTGATTAGTTCAACAACACAGCAGCTGGTCCAAGGTTTTCAGAAGCAAAGACAATAAAACCTGATAATCTTGTTTATGAAAGGGGGAAAAACCAACAAATCTATGTTAACAATTATTTAATGTTTGGTTTATAGATTTTTTTTTTGTTTGTTTTATGCTGAAAAAAAAAAAAAGAGATGGCAGTGTAGTACCTTCCTCAATGAGAATGAAAACCATTGCATTTAATGTTTTCTTACAGCTGTGGAACACACTACATTCAGTGACTCAATAATTGCTTTCTTCCAGACACTGTTCAGTTTTTCTTCAGTCACTGCAACACTATTTTCAAAGTATCATTATTACCACTCAGAGGGATGAAGGCAGTCCATGCTTGGAAATTAAGACATGTATTTAGGTGCTCAAACATTAAGTAAAATATTTGGTTCATGTGACCAATTCTACATCATATATGAAACCACTATGATTAGAACCACTTTGGCAGACAGATGGATCTAGGAAGTTTATCTACCCTTTACCCAGCAATTTGTGCTCATCAGTAAGTAAATAACTCAGAGCTTAGATCAAACTCCTCTTTTCTGGGCAAACAAATAATTCTAACTAGCTTATATTTCTAGATAGTTGTGTTAAATTAATTGTATTTATTATGTTTTCTTGTTATTTTCCCTCATTATATGCTTCTAGGATTAATATTAATGTGATAGTGTTACTTTTCATGTTAATGAAAAACTCAAACTATTGAGAAACATCTGAATTTCTGCTAAATTCATAAAAACCTCAGTGTTGCTTAATTCTATTTTATTGTGCTATGCAAACTGTTTCAACATTACAGATAATGCTCACAGTACAGTAACAGAATTTCCAGCAATCACAGAGCAGTCAATCAGTACTATCATTGTTCCATTTGATTGTGTTAGCCCTTTTGAGTGTACAGTTCTTCCACTCTGCCCAGTTTCTCAAATGTCCCATGAAAGGACCTGAAGTAATAGTAATTTCTGCATTCATGTCTGATGTTCTCAAAAACTGTGAGGAAAAGACAGCAACTCCACCAACAAATGTTGAATGATGAAGAGCACAAATTGAGAAAAGCTGTCCCCTCACTGCAGAAGCCTCCTTTTGGAGAAGGAGCAGTCTGGCATTGTCAGTATGTTGAACAGCATTATCATCTGTGTCTAAATATTGATAAGCTAGTACACTTCACCCTTTCTAAGTTGTTATACATGACTTCCTGTATAAACCACACGTATTCCTTTATAACACAACTGAAGTTTTGTCAGAGCTGGCACTGAAGCTATGGAAAGTTCTGTTTTGCCTAGTGGTTTTGAGCTTCCAAGAGCAAGTTCCTGCATTTACTGTTGCTTTGGCTCACCTCTTTCCATAGCTGTAATTCACGATATCATGGTATTTAGCTGTCACAATTACCTTATGTATTTTTACAATGCATACAAATATATAAAAAGTTCATAATGACACTATTTGTCTCATTTTCCCCCAATCATCTTCATGAACCTTACGTGGTGTGATGGTTTGAGTCAAAACCCTCCCAAAACCCCCACAGTGTCTGCAGCCACTCTTGCTTCCAAACCCCACCCCCCTGTACAAACGCGAGAAAGATAAGGTGAAGAAAGAGAGACTAAAAAAAATGCTGTAGTGATTATATATAAGGTATTAACACTAATATGCAACTAAAATACTACATATACAATAATCAGAGAATAAGAGCCCCCCAGAACATCCCCTGCCGCGTAGGGAAGCAATCAGAGATTCCCCAAAACACAGAAAAACAAAGAATCCAGAAAACAGATTAATATAAGCTAACGAGAGAAAATAAATCACCACACTCCTCGATAGCAAAATCACCAATGTCCGCTCCCCAGAGGCTCAGACTGACACCCGCACTGGAGACCGGACCCAAACTAAGATGGATCCCTGGCCGGAAAAAGGAGGTGTGTCCCACCCCCAATTACACCCTTATTTACGTAGAAGGAAGTTGTGTAGAATACTTGGTATTTGTAGTTTTTTTCCTCAGCCACAACCTGGCTATTCGTAAAGGGGCCAAAATCAAACCATTACAGTGGTCACATAACATACAACTAGTATATGCAGAAAACATGAAAAATCTGGAGCTTATCCCTAGGAACAAGTTTTTATTAAAGAAATAAATATCCATGATCTTTGCCACTGTATAACTAGGTAAAAATAAATCAATTTCCATATGTATGGCATTATGTATGTAGCAAGAACATGAATCCACATCTACTTACGCCTTTTAGGAAAGTTGGAAAATTAATGATTAGAACTGTTGTTAAAACAAAAGTTTCATCTCAGATCGGTATTTGACCTAATCATTCAACCCTCTGAGTCTCAAGATAAGTAATTACGTGTCTAATGATGGTATTAGAATTGTAACCTATTAAAATGTATATTATATTTAGATTTTTTGCAATGAAGTAGTAAAAGCATCAGTATATTGTAGCATTTAATCAGCAATATATTCCCTATATGTGTACAGAGGAGATCATAAAGTAAACTTATATTAGTCCTCATAGATTTTCAATATTTGTCATGAATACCAAACTCATGCACTTCAGTACTGTTTTTCTTTCCTATTATATGAAGTCTTCCTTTTAATGGTGAAGTAACTGGTTAAAAATCTTGTTGCTATGAAGACGTGGATGCAGGGGGAATGGGGTGGTGGGGCATGTGGAGGGAAGAAATCAGAACAAAATTAAAGTTCATAAAATCTGTAAAGCCAGCACTTTCTTACATTATAAGGGTCACAGTTCTACCTTTCTAACTGGTGCTTGGGTGAGCAACTAAATATAGAGGCTCACTTTTCACTGTTTCATCAGGAGCACAAATACTGAACCTGTCAGAAGCTCTAATCACTAAAGCTATGTTGCATCATATATGGCTAGAAGAGCCTTGCTTTCGCCATCACATTTTACAGCAAAATCAATAGTGTTCACTGCATAAAACTATTGTTCAAACCACCTACATTTGGGCAATATTCACAGTAAGAAGTGAATTTTTCCAGAATATTTCAACTACTCAGGATGCAACAGTGTTTCTATTAATATCAACATCTAAATTCATCTACTTCAAAGATGTCTGGGGCCACAAAATGTTAAGTAGAACAAAGGAGCCTAAAGGTATCTGCAGGAAACAAACAAACAAAAATTGCTCTGGGATTACAGTCTTTGTTCTGTGTTTTCTGGCACTATGGTAGCACTCAGGGACACATGATGAGCAAAATGATTCAAGAGTCATGAAATTTTGTTTCCCTACCACCTGCAAGCATTAACAGATATACTTTTCTTTTTGTATTTTTCAATGTAACGTTAACATTGAAAATAATTAATTACAATGGAATAGGTTTTTTAACATACTGATACTATATCTAATGAGTAGAGAATGTAGTCACTGTGAAAAAAACTAGGGTACCTCTCTGTTCCTCAGTGATAACCAGTTTGGGGGGTTAGTGCAGATTATTTGAACATCTCATCATTTGAAAGCAATCCAGCTATTCACTTTGGTAAATTCTGATATTATTATTTAGTTGCTAGAAGTGCAGTGTTAACAGTGGCAGCAGTGTTTGCTACAATGACAAATGATATCCCATTTCTTATTAAAAAGGCAGTGGTTGCTAATCAGTGTGTGTAAATACCTCTTGGTGCCTCTAGTAAAATGACATTTTAAAGGCTATGCCCTTTCCTCCATTTGTAAGTGAGGTCAAAAAAAGAAAAAATAATTTTAAAAAGTATTATTTGTCCTTGCTCTCCCCTTTTTGATTATCCTCTGCCTAGGCCATAGCTTCATGATGTGGAACAGGTTAAAATATCTCTCTGGTTTTGATCAGGTTCTTGAAAGTCTGACACTGCTCATATAGGAGATTATGTGTACCTGTTCCTGTCTCACCCCTTTTCTTCCCCAGACCTAACATGTTTCTGAATAAACAATACAGTCTCCTGCTGTTTGGCCACAAAGAGTTATTCTAACACTGTAATAAGGCAGGGAAAAAGAAAATCACTGCAGAGTTAGAAAGAACATCTAGGAAATGGCTTGATCAGGCTAGCAATTCATTTACTCTGACAATGGGTTATGGCATATAACAGAGGCAGCAGTTCATTCAGAAGAACACATAGAGAGGCCAGAAAGTCTGCTGAGGACAGTATATGAGGACAGCATATACTGAGGACAGTAGTCTTCTTGGACTTCAGTGAAGTCATTGACACAGTTTTTCACAGCATTCTGCTTAGGAAACTGTCAGCCTCTGGCTTGGACAGGTACACTCTCTCCTGGGTAGAAAACTGGTTGGATGGCTGGGCCCAGAGAGTGATGGGAAATGGAGTTAACTCCAGCTGGAGGCCAGTGACAAGTGGGGTTCCCCAGAGCTCAGTGCTGGGTCCAGCCCTGTTCAATGTCTTCATCAATGACCTGAATGAAGGCATCAAGTGCTCCCTTAGCAAGTTTGCAGATGACACTAAGCTGGGTGGAAGTGTGGATCTGCTGGAGGGTAGGAAGTCTCTGCAAAGGGATCTGAACAGGCTGGACTGCTGGGCAGAGTCTAATGACATGAGGTTTAACAAGGCCAGATGCCGGGTCCTGCACTTGGGGCACAACAACCCTGTTCAGTTTAACACCTTCGTTAATGATTTGGATGACAGGACAGAGTGAACCCTGAGCAAGTTAGGACATGATACAAACACTGGGAGAAATGATTAATACACCATAGAGTTGTGCTATTATTCAGAGAAACCTGAGCAGTCTAGAAAAATGGGCTGACAGGAACCTCATGAAGTATCACAAAGGGAAAAGTCCTGCACCTGTGTAGGAATAACTCTACACACCCACACAGGCTGCAGACTGGCTGGAAAGGACTTGGGGGTTCTGATAGATTGAACATCAGCCCAGGACAATGTGTCCTTGTGACACAGAGGGCAAACAAATTGCGTTACTGTATTAGGAAGAATGCTGCCAAGAAGCTGAACTTACCCCTGTGTTTAGCACTGGATATTTTCACCTTAAGTATCTGATTCTTTTCTGAATCTAACAACTTTCTTCGCTGTAGAACTACTTAATGACTGAGAGTTCCATAGAGTGAACACAATATGTACACTGTTTTCACTAGTTTTAAGTGTGTTACAGCTGTCTTACTGAACCATAGACTGATACTTTATGACATAAGGTATATCAAAATACTTTCTTCCTTCTCTTTTTCCTTTCACACCTCTACCAGTCATTACTAAAAATCCTCCCCATCTCTTTTCCATTTTTTTAATCTTCTTAATCTGTCTGTCATAGTCTTATCTTGTTTCAGCATTATGTCCTCTTTCTGAATCCTTTTGGAAGCAGAGTAATCCGAATGGAATATAGTACTCAAAACAACTGGATAACATTGAAGCTATAGCAATTTTCTTAGGAACACTACCAAGATATGATTTTGGTGCTACACATTCTGTTAATACTTAATGAGCTATCCAGATGTCTTTTTTTATGCATAGATTCGGGTTTTGTTAAAACTTGGAGTTCTTAAGACCTGGGAGCAGCTGTAAACCTGCCACTGGGCTTTGAGTTGCATTGCATACATTCAGCTCACAGTGTACAGACACTGCTAATTTACCTTAGAAACTGAAAACCTTAGCAGAGTGAGACTTGTCCTCCTTTGTCCTTCCTCTCTCATCTATGAACCTGCAGTTGTCAAGCTAGCAATCCCAGAGCTCCCCTTACATTCTTTACCTTGTTCAGATCTACAGAAATACATAAAGCACGTAAAACATGTCCATGGCCTTCCTCCAGGTTCCTGGTCCTCTGTTTTGTGCTGGAGCACTCTGGTTGAATTGGGATGTGCACAAATAATTATGCATATGAACACTCATGTGCATATGAGCTGCAATTGCACATCTTGGATCTCATCTGTATGAGAGTTCTTAACCTCACCACTAATAGACAAAGCCACAGCATTGATCAACACAAAAATAAATTAATACTTTCACATTTTCAGCCACCGAGGAAACCATCCCAAAATAATGTATTCTCTCAACAACAAGTGGATCTTTGATAGAAAGCTATGAACAGAGATAGTAAATGTTGCAGGAAAAGGAAACCAATTAAAAAAGGTCCATATGGATTACACTGCGAACACAGCAGGACGTAGCACACAGGGAATGAGTGCCATATGGAGCGTAGATTCTGAGCCCATCTGGGTGTTTTCTTTGCTCAGATCCACAATCTGAGCTTCAAATGACAGACATTTTAAAAATGTTTGTGTTGGTTTTATTTTTACTGTGATTAATTTATGTGTACACACAATAAACATCAGTTGGAAGTACGTGCTTTTCTGCGATAAAGAATAAATCTCTGTTACCAAGTTTTACTAATGTAGGGTCAGACCTGAAAGTTCCCTCACAATCAGCAGCAAGAGACAGCCAAAACCTCTACTATCCTAGGAACATACTAGGAAGAAAATTATGTAAGAGCACTGCAATGTCCCTAGCTCTTTTTAAACTCGATGTTTTAAACTGCAATATTTCTTCACTTGTTACCAATTTTTACTCTAGTACATTTCCAGTTCAGTACTTCAGCTTAGTTTCTTGGATTTAATTCTTCATTCAGCTGTGTAGTACGGAGAAGGAAAGAGGAAGGAAAGATGACTCAGTCATCAAATGCTCTACAATTTCTTTCTCAGGTCTTCTGCTCATACAAATCTCCTTACAACTGTTTACACAGGATAACCCACAACCATTCTTTCCCAGGGAGTGTAGTGGTAGGACAAAGAGTAACAGTTTAAACTGAAAGAGTGTTTATTTAGATTAGATATTAGGAATAAATTCATTACCTGGAGGGTGATGAGGCACTGGAACATGTTGCACAGAGAAATTGTGGATGTCCCCTTCATGGAAATGTTCAAGGCCAGGCTAGATGAGGTTTTGAACAACCTTGACTAGCATCCCTGCCCATGGCAGGAGGACTGAAAAGAAATTATCTTTAAGGTCCCTTCCAACTCAAATCATTCCATGATTCTATGATGTCTTTTCCTGAAATAAAGAAGGAGAATCCTGTATCTTCAAAACCCGGAATGTGGGTTTTTTTGTAAACAGAAGACATTATTTGTGAGCCCATTTTATTTTGCACTGCAGCAGAATAATTCAATGAATTACATGTCTCAGCTGAACTTTTAAAATCAGCATATCAGGCTCTCAAGAACTTACCTGATAGTGCTCTGGTTCTTATTTAGTGTTTTTCTTGTTGCCAAATTTGGATGTTTCTTCAAATATAACTAGGTGTGTTGTCCCTAGACAGTTCATTAACATAGAAGCTGGAAAATATAATTTTTCTCTTTTGGCCCAGAATGTATAACCTATTTTATAACATTCAGTTATTTTAGTTTTATCCATTTTTACTTGCCTTATCCATCATCAAAAGGAACACAGATACTGAACCAGCCTGTCAAAGTTCATACTTATTTTTTACTATGGTTAACTACATAAACCTGTTTCTATATTTGACTCACCTTCAAGGAAATAGTGATTGATTGGAGATCTGAAGAGATAACACAGTTTTTGTATAGTTTTCCCCGCCAACAATATTTGTGTCTGTGATAGACACAGTGTGCTGAATTAAAAATGTTTGTCTTCATTCAGAATATTTAAGGACCCTTCTTCATTTTCCAGCATAAATCTGTTTTCTCTGCTTATGAATCGAATTACATGTTTAAAGTTCACTGCCTAAAACCAAAATAATTCAATGGATCTGTAATACCCATCTACAAACCTTAGCTTAAGTTTCAGGTGACCAGACCAGTTTTCGCCAGCTCAAAGACAACAAGAACCTTTGTCTTGCACCTGTCATTTCAGTGTGCTTGATGAATAGGTCTGGACAGAACTAAGGAACTGAAGCCTTTGAAATATGGCACCATGATAACTTCAAATACAGTAGGAGAGGCAAGAAGTAGGTACTTTTGCAGACATACATCAGAATTAAAAATATATCTAGGTTTAACACAACAGCAATTGCATCTGTATTGCTTGATATAAACAAAAATGCAAGAATAGTGATAAGACTGCAAGCTTGAGGTATTAGAATTTTTGCTTCACAAACCAAAAACATTTATTTTCTGTTTCATAGAAGAGATAATGAGTTTCTAAATGGAAAATAAATTTGTATTGAAACAAGAAAACAGACACCATCCTTTTGTATAGGTTTTCTGTAGCAGAAGAGAGACATGAAAGCAATTTAGGAGATGTACATGGAAATATGCATATTAGTTTTAATCTGTTATGAGAAGGACTAGAACACCATAGCAAACCACTTACAGATGTGTGACTCCATTGGAAACATCTCTCATTCTCAAAATATGGAAAGAAAATTATTTTCTACATATGTACATATTGTGGCTGGGTTTGAGTACTCTTGGTATTAACATCATGTAGGCTTTCAGCAAGTTTCATTGTGACAGGTTGTTTCTCTTATTTTTGTCTTCAACCTCAGGAAGTGTTCTATCTAGTGTACGTTTTTCCTTCAGCAATGTAGCTATGATATAGACCATAGACTTGCAGATTAGCCTGAATGCTTTGAAGTAACTGGAAATAAACTCTGATGGAATTTGCAACAAAATGTAAGCATATCCTCCATACTACTACTTAAAAGCCACAATGACACAGAATGCATTTATACACTACTTCAAGTTAAACTTCAAGTTAAAATCTGCATGGTTTGTGTTTTCCTATAATTTTCATTTCAGCTACTTTGTTCAATAATAATTTTATTGGAGTTGTCTGCATGACCTGGATGTCTTTTATCTAATTTTTTTTTCACTTATAAAACTTTATTTAAGGTAGCAAATGTAGTTACTATACATCAGTATAGGATGCCCCAAAGAGTAATATTTTCTATTAAAACAATACATTATTTGTTCTGTACATTGCCTTTTCTGTTTCTTTAGTCTAGTATTTCACACTTGCTATTGACTGTTCTAGTTATTTTGCATTCCCTGAGTCTGAGGTTTGGGGTTTTTTTAGCCAAATGAGAAATCAGCTGAATTATTTTTACCTCAGAATCTATGACAATAGAAAAGTAAACTTACAAAAGAAATCAGACCACTGCCTTCAGAGTCAAAGCCACAGAAGGATAAAAACCCACTCAAAACAAAAAGAAAGAAACATTTTAAAATGTACAAACTCTTTATAAGTGCATATGAACAAAAATTCTAGTCATAATTTTTAAAGTAAAAATAACACAATCAAACTAAAAGAAGGACTCTTTCTGGAAAAGAGTATATGCTCAGAAATATACTATGGTTTAATAATGAATTTCAAAATTAATATGAATTTTCTGATGGAAAATCCCTGTAAATATCATTCCTCAGATTAATCTATCTGTCAGTGACAAGCATTATTTTCTGTCATTTTAAACATTTGTAATGGGGCTTTATTATTCACCTGTAATGATTATTAAATATCCATTTTAAATCTGAGTAACAGACTGTATGTAATGTTCCGTTTTTTCATTTTATCATTGTAGGAAAGAGATGGATAATGGTCTCTCACTCCTACTCACTTCTAACAAGTAAGGATGATATCAGTGCTTTTAGCCACACCCCTATATTCTGGTTTTCTTTTATTCAGTTACCTTTATAGTTCCTCAAGTTTTCTCAGAGTTATAGCTTTCCTCATTCTAAAAATTTCAGTGACATTCATTCATAAATGCTTCATTTTGCATTTGTGCATATTACAAACTTCATGTCTTCATTAATCTTGAGTGAGGCAACTTCACATGATGTAACTTATCTTTGAATTATTTTCAAAAATTAGCACTTTTCTATTTTCCTGGAATTTCCCTGGTATTCCAAGAGTTCTTTAACAAGTCAATTAGCATGATAAAGACAACTTCAGTGAGTTAAGAAGTCAAGTAATTTTCTGAGGATTCCGAAAGACCTGCAAAATACTCAAAAGGTATCATCTCAGGCTGCTTCCAATAACTTGTTTTCTGCTGTGCAGATGATGTCACCTATATTGTCCTTTCTATTTTGAGCCTTTGTGTTCCATACACTACTGGGACAGAAAAAATAAGTTTTCAGGTTTCCTCTCCACTAAGTATGCAGCAACTTTCTTCTTCTTCCTCAAGGAGCCTTCTCTCTGGTCTCTGCTGTCCAACTGTTCTGCAAGGTGAAGAACTTGTTGTCTGGTCTTTGCTTGTTAGAATTTCTTTTCAAAATTCGGTTTTGTTTGTTAGGTGCAGATCTCATTTGCCTCTCTTCATGCCTGGTTAAGTGTATTTACAGTCAGAGTCAAAGTAACTTTACAAACTCCCTAAAACAAACCTGATTTTATAATCTACAACAAGCATCAGCTTGAATTTACAAAGCCTTCTCACCTTTTCATTCTACTTAAAGAAAAAAAAGAAGAAAAAAGCTATTTTGGAATCTCTTTTGAAGGAAAGAGTTTTTCTCAAAAGACTTGGTATCAGGAACTACGGCTAACAGAACTTCAATCAAATCACAGACATCTAAAAAGTGATTACCATGAAAGTTTTGTCAGGGTAAACAAACTTCAACAATATCTCCCTAAATCAGGAGTAATCAATAGTTGCCTTCTCTAGCTATTGCATTATTAAATCAATAATTACAATTTAGACAAAGTATTCATTAAGTAACTCCACTACAACATAGGTGAGTTAATCAAAACACATATGTCATAACTGAAATAAACGGCAGTCTCTTCCTTTCTAGACTAAATGGAACTTCCAGGCTTTTCTACCTGCAGCTTCTGGCACTTTGTTATCATAACACTGGGTTCTGATAGCTGAAGATAAAGATTAAATAAAGAGTGTGGGGAGGAAAAAAAAAGGGGGCCAGAACATGGACTTTGAAATTTGACTTGATTTGTTAACTACCCTCCACCATTCACAATAACACTGAAGTATTTCACTGAGGGACAGAAAACATGAGTTTAACCCCAACTTAGTTACTTCACAGGCATTCATTTTGATGATTTTGAAAAGGAGTTTGAACTTAAAGTTCAAAGCCCAATTTCCATTTCAGTTATCAAAGAAACAAAACACAAAAAAGTACCCACACTTAGAAGCAAAGTAGAAGGTTAAAGATACGCTTGATATTTCATATCCTTTTCTTCCTTTCTTTTCTGCATTTTTTGCGATGAAATTGTTCCAGCTGTGGTAAATGTTGTTCAGGCATGGATCTGCAATACATTTTACACTTTGATATTCATAAGTATACATTTCCTTCCAAACTGAAGAGGTTTATTACAGTTTGACTGGCAGTTAAAACCGTATTTTCTAGAAGAAATAAGCTATTTATTTGGCTTTCTTTCTCACTTCTCACTTTTGTTTGTAACTAGATTATATTCCTTTTCATGTTTGTTTTTTTCCCAGTTATTTCTGCAACCTTAGATATATCTACTATGAACTATTAGTCCAGTTCTTTCACTTATTTTCTTCAGATGCAAATATGAATCAAATTCTATATCTTTATTCCAATAATTCAGTACTTCTTCGAAGAGCATCAAAGCACTCTTTGATCAAATGAAAAATGATCAAAGCCTAAGCTTGTTAAGAATAAAAAAACCCACACAGTGGAGATTCTAGTGCCTTTTTCAGTTTTAATTTAGCTCTCTGCTTTGATTATATGTTTTATTGTATGATGAAGGTTGATGGTAGAATAAAGTAAAACAGAAATTGAAGGCCAGTGCAAGTATAACATTACTGAAGTACTTGACTGTATTATGCTCTTATTTTCAGTGCAACACTAGTTTGTGGAACAAGAACAGTTATACCTCACTGAGAACTATATTCTCACATACATACGCAAGCTTTCACCTTAAGTTAAGTAGGATTTAAAATAAAAAAAAATCTGCCTGTAGGAAAATAATGTCAGCTGCATGCTTCTGATTAACCTAGCAGTGCAATGGAGCCCCAAATACTCTGAGAGGCTGATGCAGCTGTTTCATGTTACTAATCTAACCGTGATGTGCAGTTCTACCTCTATTTTTACAATATGATTGCCTGCATTACATTTAAGGTAACCTGAGATGCTCACTAGAATTCAACATAGTGATAACCAGAATTATCACTGCACTGGAGATAAACTTTGAAATTGATAATGAATAAGAAGTTAGAGGGGAGGTGGTTGTTATTTTCATGAATTTCTTAATATGCAGATGGTTCTAATTTAGGACCCTATATTTTTTCAACATTTACCTGAAATCAAATTTTTCATCATATGGACTACACAAAATCTCCAAATGCATATGCCTCAAGAAACGTTTTAGGAAGAGATTAAAGGAATTCCTTTAAAATCGTAATTTCATTTTAGTTTCAAAATGTAGGTATTTACCGTTCAGGCTTCATCTATGCTGTATTAGATGCTTGCCATCTGTACCCATATATTCACTTACTATATTAATTACAACCACAAATACAAGAATTGAGGACGATTACATTTCAGGGCTACATGTCAAAAAAAGTTCGGATTGGCTCATCTACCTTCTGAAATTTGGCCAAAGATAAGAAACAGTTATCTTGTAAATCTTTGAGATGTTAATGAATTCTAAGTATTTTTAACAAGTATCACCTACATAATCAAAAATTCAGGCTAGTCAGATAATCAAAAAGAAGAAGAGAAAATAAAAAAAAACCACAAAAGGCAACTTAAATTTGCCCTCTTTGTTTAGGCCTAACACAGGAACTCCCTTTGCTTTACACCTTTCCCTTTCATATATTTAGCACCACTTAGCTCCAAAACTTGTCACTTTACTAATCTGTTCTTTTTCATCCCTTACACTCACATCTCACAACCTTGCCTACCCCTTTAACCATCATCATAGAACTGGATTAACCTTATCACAGGACAGGTATCAAAAGGAAACAGTGAATAAAAACAGTCAGGTTTACAGATGTGTTGTTGGAGGTAGACCTTTGCAAGGAGAATTCAGACTGATTTCTCAGAGATTAAATGAAGCTTGAAAAATGTACCAAAGAAAGGATTAACAATTGCAGGCTTATATCAGCAGAACTCAATTAAAAAAATAAAGCACAAATTAGTAACTGTGTTTGGTGTGATCCACAAAGGCAAGGAATTATCAAGGATATTTTTATTATCCAGTTCTCAATATCTGCACATTATACCCATTAACTGTTTTTTGAGAAAATTGCCTCAGTTTAGTCATATGAGTTATCTGCAAAATGAAGGCAAAACTGATGGATATGTAAAATACCGTGACATACTCAAGTCAACCAAATGCATTCATAGTTAGAAAAAAGATGAGGGAAATTGTTCATTTGGTAATGAGAGGACTAAAACTAAATAGTAACTGATATGAAATGTTGAGAAAGCTGCAATGTTTCAGTTTTCAGCATCAATCTCAATTAGAACAATAAATTGGAACCATGTAGCTCCCTAAAGTTAATTAATAGTAACAAGAAGTAGTAAATTATCAGCCCAGAAAGGGAAGGAAGAGTTTGCAGAGTAACTTCTACATTAAATATTTTCAATACTTCAGAACTTGATAACTTCTTCCTGAAGAAATTCTTAAAGGATGATATGTAAACTCACAGAATCATTCTCTTTGTCTAATTGTTGAGGAGCAGTTAGGCAACAAAAGACTGGAAAAGCATAAATGTAATGCTAGTAAATGGAGTAAGTGCAATGTTAATGGGAAATAAAATAAAAAACAAGCAAAAGGGAAATAAAGAAATACAGCCAGCTTGTGCTTAGTTCTGAGAAAACTGAAAGATAAATATTCCAGGAAACTTTTTGCAAACATTCTGCAGAAGTAGTACGCATCATGTATACCACTGTTGTGATACACACCCATAAGAAGTCAGGAACCTGAAGTTGATTTAATTGCTGCACAGTAGCTGCAAAATTAGTTGGATAACCTAATGGAATTCAAAATTATTTGGGGGGGACATACAGAAGCTTATACTGAGTTAGGATCTATTCAGTGATTTCCTTAATGTTATGGGTGGTGGGGCAGAAGATGCTTTTTGAATCTGCTTAAGGCAAGGGATATTAGAATTATAGAGTATCAGAGTCTAAATACCTTTTCCCTGCTCTAATTATTATGGGCACAGACCTCATAAATAGAGCAGACTTGGTTACCGCCATCTAAGAAGATGGGAACTCACAGTATACAGCATAGAGAAAATCAGCAGGGGCCAGAGGCCCAGAAAACAAAGCAAGAGGAGACTAGGTGTTTTTACAGCCTAATGACAAATCCAAATGGAGACAGTGTAGGTTTTAATTATGTTGAAGATTGTGGAACAAAGGGAGAATAATTAATTCCTGCACTACTGTGATGCAGGATACAAGAAATAACAGGTTTCTGTTGCAGCAAAGAGGATAGGATATGAAGAAAGATTTGAGATGATAAGAACTGAGCTAACAGCATAGGTTGACCAGTAAATTAATGGAATCTCTGCTATTGGAACAATTCACAGGCTGGGCAATATCCAGGTCTGGGTAAAGCAGAAATTAATAGTGCTTAAATAGGTGATACTGATATAGCTGAAGCAGCTGATCCAGTGATAACCCATGAAAAAGCTCAGAGTATCTGTGAAGATAATCTTACACAGGTAGAGCTACAACAGCTGCATTTTAGTTTATAAAACAAATAAAGGTTATGGACCCCTTTGGAAGTCCAAGTGGCACTTTGTCATACTCCTATAGTAAATGAAGGATCATATCTAATATTCATATGTTGTTTCCACTGAACAGGAACTTGAAAAAAAACCCCTCAAATAATCTATAAAATCTTTTTCAAAGACCTTGAAGAAAAAACTCCCGAAGAGAATAGTTTTCAGCTACATTTGCTAAAGCACTGGATTCACTCATCTGTGTTTTATTAACTGAAGATAATTTGATTTAAAACCAACCATTTCATTACAGAGCTGTTTTAGAATTACTATTCCATTAACCAAGATTTCAGAATTCTTAATAAAACTGGGAACATTTGACTTTGAAAACCCAACTACTAAAAACATAATAAGGATTATTATGATTTCCTCTAATTTTTTTGCTGAAGAATTAAAAGACTTACAAAGTTTTATATGCACTAAATATTTGACAGAAGCCAATTCAATATGATTGAAGAGGTATTCTGTGGGAGTTTGCATTTAAAATGCAAATAAGATGAAAAGGTGTGCAAAGGACATTAAATTATGACCAAGCGATTTTTTTTTTCAAGTACATTGTGGAAATACAGCGAACTCAATTACTCCTCCCAGTCCACATTTCATGCTTTTACACACATAAAATCCATTGTATAGTGCCCTCAATGGTTTTCAAAGTTGCTATTTACAGATTTTCAAGATGACAGCAATGTAGCTATAATTTTTGCTGGACTTCAAATTCATTATTCTATTCCTCCCTGTGGTAATTTCATTACATCTTCAACCTGCGTTCTAACTCCCACTGCTACAATTAGATGTGAAATTTAAAGCTACCAGACTGCAAAGTTATGCTACCCACTACCTACTACCCAAGGGTAATTCAACTATTAATTGTTGGAGCATCAGCTAACATTCCTCCCTTCCAGTAATCAAGATCCTCAAAGCTCACAAACTTCCTCATTCCTAAGTGTATAGTTTATTGATTTGAGACTGAATGTCCCCATTAATCTCACAATTAATAATGGCCCTTAAAAGCACCCTTTAAGTTAGCCAGTAATTTCAATGGAAATAAAATAAAATTTGGAGAGCTGATATGAAGATTATCATGGAAAACTCTCATGAAGAGTAGGACCTCTAAGATTCCAGATGCTTTTATTTTGCTGCATCCATCCATGAATGAAAAGCCTGAAGGATGTATATTGAATAAACACAAACACAGATTCTGCTTGTGAGTTCAGTGGGACTGTACTCATGGAGCGTAGTAAGTCTTTGAGCACTGGATCCTTTAAAAGTTTAAGGCAGGGGAAACAAATGGGAGGACACTTGTTATTTCTATTCTGGTGCTACTTAGGCTTCTTTCCTTATAAGGTATTATTTCCTGAAAAGTTTTTTTCTTTTAAAGGATTTCCTCTATATATATACACACATATATATTTCCATAAAAACATACATATCTATACACACATGCATATGTATATAGTTTTGTTCTGTTTAAATATCTACTGTTCCATTAGTTCCTTTTTATACTATCACATCTGGGATCACAAGGAGAGAGGAGGAGTCATGCACTCTTTGAAGTGTGTGTAACACCATTTGTGAGCACTGTTAAATAGCAAAAACATTGGTGCTTTACCAACGCTGTTTTAGTCAGAAATCTAAAACCACGGCACTACATGGGCTGCTATGGAGGAAATTAACTCCATCCCAGCCAAACTAAACATAACCAGTCACGGAATTTTAGTTTAGCTACTTCTGCTGCAATTGGCAGTGCAATACAGATATTTCCTACTTCAAGCATTACATGACATGGACTCTTATTTTCTCTTTCTTTTTCTCTCCTTCTCTTTCCTTTTTCTTTAATATACACAGACATGAACTTTTCATCCAAAGCCAACAGAGGCATGTAATGTATTTTTTGAATGTTGGTGATGCTGCAAATATGCTACTGAACTCACAGTACACAAAAAACTTAGAAGTTTGTGATCTTGACACTCTTTCTGTGGTAATAACACTAGAAATAATTGCTTCTATCTGAGCTTGTTTCTTTTTGATAGAAAAGATCTTCCATTTGTTTCAAGGTAGCGCATCTCTCACCATAAATCCTGTTTACCTACGTCTTTTTTCCTTCCCTCTATTGTATACAGTATATACATATAATACTTATGCAAGTCCCCAAACTATTCATAAGTCAATAGATAATGGAAGCTTTAAATTTATACTAATAGATCTTTATCTCATACAAAGCATAAAAATGTCAGGAGATAGAAATGAGGACACTTCACTCCTAGGCACGTAGGAGGGGTGTCTGAAAAAAAAGATGAGGGTGAAAATATTTTTTCGTCTAAGGAAAACAGAAAACAAGTCTTATACTTTCCAGGCATGTGAGCCCAGGATTCCTTTTGTATTAGTGAATTGAATCTGTTCTTTATTGCCAAAGAAGGACTAAAACATCTAACTGCAGGAAAGATAAATGCTCCTTTTCTTTACATTAGAAAATGACTTACCAATGTACTAAAGACATAAGTTCCACTATACAGAACAGCTCACTGATACAGTACCACAGAGCACCTCATTTTTCATAACACAATTTACTACCTCATGTTCTAATTAATTTTTTTTTCCTCTCAAAATCTGGAGACTCTTGTACCAGGTAATTCATTCAGGTCAGTCTGTACTTGCATGTTGCTTGTGAAAAATTTATTTTTCATTCTGTCTCAATAGGGCTATCTTCTGTTTGACTGACTATTAGCATTGACATTTTCTCCCTAAGTTTTTCTTCTTCTTTTAGAACTTGATTTGGAAAGTTTCATGGAGTTAGTACAGCTTCTATTTCGAGGAAAATGCTGTGGTTTATTTTTTTGTTATCCTGCTGATGATATTTGGTGACATTATTTTTCTTCTTGTTGACAGTTTTGTATTTCATTAAGGTAGTCTAGTGGAGGTGTTTAATTTGCTTTGTCCAGTCTTTTTGATATATAGCACATACAGTGCTTTTCTCATTTCATTTCTGCACTTCCTTCCTTCTCTGATTGCTTCTTTTCTGCACATTGGTTTCCTCTGTGCCCTTTGTCTGAAGTATCTTTTCTTTTGGGCAGCTGCTCTTTATCTCTGCAGGTTTCTTCTTCTTTCTTCCTTTCTTCCTTCCTTTCCTTCTTTCTCTTTTAATCATTCAGCATTGTAGGAGAACACTTTGTTAATATTTACTTTACATCTGTAAGTAAACAAATCTCATAATATTTAAGATTTGGAATTTTCTTTTGGAAAAGGTCAGATAAAGAGTCTTTTTGTTGCTCCTGCTAGCGTGCAAGAGCTGAGTAATTATTAATCTTTACAGTATACTCATTACATTAACTAAAACCTGAAATATTTTGTTTCTAGTAGCTGTTGCAAGGGTAAACTAGAAGAATAAACTCCTGTGCCAAAATGGATGTGATTGGACCTACAGCTTCAGTGCTAATGACAGGCAATATAGAATACTACCGAAAAGCTTTGAAGTAGAGGTATATGATCTATCTCACTGTCACCAGAGAATAAATACCTGCCAAGCTGCAAACAACATTGTGTCATACAACTGCAGGATCTTAAACAGCTAATGCTTATAACAGCATTTTTTAAAGCTGTTAAATTCTAATGTCTACACAATAAAAGTAATTGGTTAATTGCACCTCAGCTATTGAAAATTAGAATCTTTAGGGTTAAATTTTCCAGAGCTGAAATCAGTGTTCAGGATGACTTTGGTAGGGAGAGATAAAATGACAATTTCCCTCAGCAGTGATGAGGATTAAAAGAAATTATATTTTCTGAAAACAATGGCTCAGGAACATAGCTGCATTCTATATTATGTAATTTAATTTTTATCAAATAATATCATATTTTTGCAGTTTCAGCTTTGACATTAAATGCAGAGAAAGTAGTCTCCTGTGAAGTACACCAAAGAGAAACAAAAAAACTGTAAAGGAACTGGATTTCCCACATGATTAATATCTTACAAAATTTTCCAATTCTGAGTTGAGCCCAAATATTTTAAGTGTGTTTTTCATGACATTTTAGCATGTTAATTTTGGTTTTAGATGGGAAGATGGTAGCTGGGAGGACTGCAAGGGTGGCCTCTGTGGGATGAGTTGAGGGACTGCCCCATGGCATGCACAGTCAGGTCCAATTGGTTTTAATGGACACACCACAGGACACAGCTCAGTATATTAGCTGAGCTGGTAGCAGCCCCATAAAAACATTATTTTAAAGAGGCATAAATTGCCAGATAGAGAAAGGAGGGAACAAAAAGAGTGGGAAATAGCAGAGGGAAGAACAAGGTGAGAGGTGAGAGGAGGAGGTGTTCCATAGCAGAGGCAATTTCTTCTACAGATTGTGGAGGGTCCATGCTGGAGCAGACAAGTCTGAGAGGGAAGAAATAGAGGGAAACTGTCATGTACTGTCTCTAACTCCCTACCCCCTGCACTACTTGGAGTTGTGGTAGAAGAATGAAGTATGAAAGAGTTATGTTGAGTGAGGGAAAGGGGGAATGGGGCACAGTGGAGGAAGGAATGTGTTGCTTTTAACATTTGTCTGTTTCCTACTACTCAGATTAGAATCTACTTTTCTGAGCCGAGACTATTTTGCTCAAGACAGTAACTGGCAAGAAATCTCACTATCTTTATCCCAACCCATGGGCTAAATCTTTCCTGTTCTTCCTGTCCTGCTGAAGCTGTGGGGCGAGTAAGCAAGTAGGTAGGTGTCTGGCTTTTAGCCAGTGCTAACCCACCAGTGTTCTATGATAAACTCAAAATGCATGGCCCAGACACACACAAAGTATGATTTGAATGTTGGTTTCATACAAATATAAACACAAACTGAGATATTTGTCTTTCTTGTATATAAGCATATACATATAATTTCATTCACCTCTTCCCTTCATCCATGGACCTGACAATCATGAAGTCTGAAATTTTTATTTGAAAAATGAACAATCTCCCTTTTCTATTTATAATCAGAATACTTCCATTTCCTAGAACTTTTAGTAGCAGCACAACATCTTTCCATACCTGTTGTTTTACAACTCAGATAATTAGGAGAGAAACTAAAACATTTCTGGTTTTATACTGTAGTGGAATACTACAGTTCTAACCAAGTGTAACTAAATTTAAAAATGAGTGTGTCTGTTTATCCTGTATAGATTTGCAGGGCTTAATAGGCTATCAAATTGGAATAGGAAATTGCTGAATAATTGGTCTCTGGTCTTCATTTCTGTTGTTTGTTTGATTTAAATAATTTTCTGAATTTTAATATTCTCTTTACCTATTTTGAGTTATTTTCTGTGCTTTCTCAGCTCCTAGTAGCCAATAGCTCTGAAAATGACAGTATCCATCTACCTTGTGCTATTCTCTGTAGTAAAAGCGGTAATACTGCATGGCTAATAAGCATAAAAATAAATGGCACGGTAGCATTGTTTAATCAGATTTTGACACAGAGAGCTGACACTGAAAATGACATGCAGTTTAGTTTTGACTTAAATAATAATTTCCAATATAATGGAGATTTTTTTTTTTTACTTTTTTTAAGTTTATCTTTTGATAAATAGTTTACCTTGCACAAAGCCACAGGTAACTGAAGATACGGGTACCACCTCAGTCTCCTCTGCTGGTTGCCATCATTGTTGGCATGCATAAAATAAAGCCATCTCTGCAACATTCTTGAATACATTTCTCATTCCAGTAAGGTGGAAGAATAGGAAGATGTTGAAGATCTCATGTCTTCATCTTCTCAGAACTGAAGCTACACTGTCTTGCAACAGGATGTTGAAAGCATCAGGAGGTAAAAATCTTTCAGGAGTTATAATTCTACATTTTCATAAAAAAGCTAAGAGCCAAGATTGTCCGAGGTTATTGCACTGACAATTTAATATTAATATGCTGTGAAAGAAGGTCAGATACTGATGATCTCTCCCCATGATTTGTCCTTATACAATTTGTGCATACAGATCATTAATGTATTCATAGTCACAGTCCTGTTATGTAACAGTTAATCAATCCTCTTATCAAGAGTGGCTGTCGATGTAAGTCTGTACTAGTAAGTGGACTGCCCTCTCTTGCGTAAACGATTCTCTATACCATCACATACATTCACACTCGAAGATCATTCCTGAAATAATATTGTTCCTTATTTTTTACAAGTCTGTGGTACAAAGCTGCTCCTAGATATATGGTCCCATGAAGTTTGAAAACCCCAGAGATTCCATGAAATGTATAGTGCTAGTATAAAAAAAAAAAAACCTGCAGTAAAAAGAGACTTTTTAAAGGGACAGTGTGAGAAAGAATCGATGACTGGAATTTGCAATGTGATTTACACTCTCTTTAACTTTAACTTTGATTCTCTTTTCTCATGGGAAGTACAAATGACATCACAAGCTACCATTTAAGTGACATTTTGCAAATCATTTAAAACTAGATAGAAAACTTATGAAGTCCACTTTTGGAGCAGGTTTAATTCAGGTTTGAACTATTTCAAGAAATTGCATTCTCTCACTATAAATCATGATATATAGCTTTCACCATTAAAACTTAAGGTTTCTGCACAAGCTTCCTGGTTTTAATTGCACTGCCTTTTCCAGATGAAAGCATTGTAACCTGCCTGTTTTCTATTAATGTATGATTAAATTGATCTTTAATTGACCTTATTATTTTGGTAATATCAAATAAAAGTATTGGAAAGCTACTTAATATTTACATATTTATTATATTAAGGGTGGATCTAGAAACAATTAATCACAATAATTTTTACCTTAATGTACTGCTTAAAGTCTTCACGTAGCTTCTAGAATTCAATTGCCACAGGTAGACTCATTTAAAAAAAATGAACAGAATTAATTTCTGTGATAATCCCAATAAAACTGGGGATGCTAGACATTTAATTTTATATTTACAAGCTGTTAAAATCTTTCCAAAATCAGTCAAACTCTTTTAAGCCAAGCTGGTATTTTAAAAGGGTAAAAGGTTTGTCTTTGTTGATTTACACTCTTAGTACCCACCTAATTCATCAATATCAATGTGCAACTCAGTCCTGAGTTTGTTTACATGACTGCTGTCTGAGGAATATCCTTGTAACATCAGTCACCTTGATTGGGTTAAAAGAGCTAAAAATGTCAGATCCACACCATAAAAAACCCTATAAATTTTGTCCAGAGTTTCTTAAATTTGGAGATTTATTATTAAAAAGACATAAAAACTTACCCTTTGCTACATATACTAGAAAATAATATTTCCTAGCCCAGAGCTTCAACAGATTTATATTTCTCCTGTGGCACAAGAGAACTCATTTAAGTTTCAAGTCATGTCTAAAGTAATCTATAAACTGTCATTAATTGCAAGCATTGAATTTACATTTGCGTGTCCTCTGTCTCCTTAGTGTTTCTCAATATTAATTCAATATGCCTATGTTATTTAGGACAGATATGCTGGCTATTCAAAGTGATCGTGTGCCTATGATGTCTTTTTCTTGACCACTGAACTTCAAGTAAAGCAAAAATATGCTAGAGTAAAACTTATGCAAATAATTTATTCATGTGTTATTTTATTAACCAGGCATTTTATGGTCCATCTGGCATTACTCTCCTTAAGCAAAGGGTACAGTAGAGTAAAAGAATATACTTGGGATCATATATGACAATGGTCTGACATAGGGTTTTTTTGACTGCAGCTGAGCTAGGTGAAGCCAATACTGTTCTCCAATCCTCATCACCCTTTCCTTCCCATTAACATTCCTTATGATCTATTGGCTTAATCTAGGCATCAGCGTTCCACATACACATATGCTAAAAGTAGGGGTGTTTTTTAACGCAGATAATTCTACAGAAGCAAGGTACGAATAAGTCACTGTGCTCTTAGATTGGCAAACCTAAATGGTGATAACCCTCAGAAGTGATTACCTCCTGAGAGAAGCTATGAAATACCCTTTTTCAAAGATGAGCTGCATCTGGAACAAGATATCTGACTGCAAGCACAAAAAAAGACTGTGAATATGAGAATAACTGGTAGCTGCATCTAGAGATTGTAAAGGGTAAAATATGTTCATGATAGAGAATACTTAAATGTGTCATTAGATCACAGAATCACAGAATCACCGGATTGGAAGAGACCCATCGGATCATGGAGTCCAACAATTCAAATCGAACACTAAACCATGTCCCTCAGGACCTCGTCTACTCTTGCCTTAAATACCTCCAGGGAAGGCGAATCAACCACCTCCCTGGGCAGCCTGTGTCAATGACCAATGACCCTTTCTGTGAAAAACTTCCTCCTAATCTCTAGCCTAAATCACCCCTGGCGGAGCTTGAGGCCATTCCCCCTCGTCCTGTCCCCTGTCACTTGGGAGAAGAGGCCAGCTCCCTCCTCTCCACAACCACCCTTCAGGTGTTTGTAGAGAGCAATGAGGTCCCCTCTCAGCCTCCTCTTCTCCAGGCTAAACAACCCCAGCTCTCTCAGCCATTCCTCATAGGGTCTGTTCT
>WAAB01018839.1:34082-51731 GCA_013389865.1 Piaya cayana
GGGCCCATAGACTTGTGGGTGTCCAGTTGAGCAAGCAAGGCTCTGACCTCCTCCTCTTGGACCATGGGAGCCTCATATTGCTCCTCTAGTTCCGGGGTTTGTACACAGAGGGAACAGCTTTCTTTGCGATTAAAGACTGAGGCAAAGAAGGCATTTAGTACCTCAGCCTTCTCCTCATCCCCTGTCACTGTTGTTCCCTCTGTGTCCAAAAGGAACTGTATGGTCTCCCTAGTTCTCCTTTTGTTATTTATACATTTGTAGAAAGATTTCTTATTATCCTTCACGGTCTTAGCCAACTCGAGTTCTAGTTCGGCCTTAGCCCCTCTGATTTTTTCCCTACACGGTCTCACTTTCCTCCTTATAGTCCACCCAAGAGGCCTTCCCCCTCTTGCAGAGCCTATAAATATTTCTCTTCTTCCTATCTTCCTATTCTTCAATTATTTCTTTTGGGGGGGATTAATTATTAAGTGACCTTAGCTTTTTTGTTTTAACTCTACTCAAGGTTAGTCCTGAGAGCTATATATGTATTTTCCCAATATTCACATTTCAAACATAAGAAGACCAGTCATTTCCAAAACATTAATGTTAATAAGTTATTTTTTGACATGAATGTCAACAATAAAGGACTTGACTCAAACCAAACAGTCATTTATAACCAGACTAAAAGGCTTTCAGTTCTGTTTTTTATTGAATTTGGCCCTCTATCACTAACAAATTTGGTACTAAATTTCACAGATGCTATAAGATTTATATTATTTTTGTATTTAAGTCTAGACAGATGGCTGGAAAATGAAACAGCTGTATTTGCTCCAGGAGCCTGGAGGCACTGCTTCTTAGCAAAAAAATTCTTATGATGGACGAGTTCAGATTTTAAGGACAGTCCTACAAATTCTTACTGCAATAAATGAGCAAATATTTACCTAGAGACTCTCTTAACGCCAAAGAAGTTAAAGACAGGGGAATCACTTTGTACTGGAATGAGACCTTTCAACTTCCTCTCAATGTAAGAGTAACTTTTAAACATTTTAATAAATCAGATAATATTTCAAGGTAACAAGAAGTACTTTCAAAATGAATGTTTTTATACAGTCTGAAATATATTTTATGAATATATATATTTACTATTTTATGAATGTTTGAAATGTTTAAAAAATGATGTGCCTGTACTCATAGAATCATAGAATCACCAGGTTGGAAGAGACCCACTGAGGTATATTTGATATTGGATTATTTGAAAATATCTTATTCTCTGAGGCCATTTTCTGATGAGAAAACACAGAGCTAACCACATTTGACCTTCATACAATCTTTCTTCTTCAGATCTAGGTATGAAGAATTTGGTAGTTACAGAAATGTCGTTCTGAAAATTTGTGAATTACACACTATAGGCCTGAATGGAATTAGGACCTTCTGGGGAAAAAAACCCCAATAGGTTAACAAGATCCTAAAAGAAAGTTAAAAAGAAAAGTTACAGAAGGGTGAATTCTCTTTTATTGCAATGAAGATGCAACAATGATTTAAAAAACAGGTGGCTTCTACTGGATAGGCCAGCCATGGAGCAAAAACAATTTTTTTGATAAAAACAATTATTTAAGGTCACAAATGGTGGATAAAATGTACTAAAATACTAATGAATACTAAAACCAATTGTACACTGTCATTGTATAAGAAGAAATGTTTGGAAGAAAGTGTTTCCCTTCTACTAACTGTTGAATGTAATTGTTTCAAACACTGAACTAATTCATGGAAATCAACCCATTCATAAGCAGAAAAGAGAATTTATAGAAAAAAATACTTTCAAACGAGCATTTAACCCACTTATATTTGAGATCATCTTCCTTGATTTCATCTTTGAAAATGCTGTCTAATGAGGTTTTGTTATCACTTCATGCTGACTAAATACCCTAATCTTCTTATTAGTGCAGATCCCTAGTATTCCCCACTTTTATTAAAAATAGGGTTCTAATGAAGCTCATGAGGTGTCACTAGGTAATTACTACTTACAGTCTGAAATGAAACTCGGTTCCAAGCCATTTGTATTTATGTTCTAAAACTAAATGATTAATGTGGTTTTTTACACATTTTTAGTTTTAATTTTTCACTCTAATGAAACCATAAATTTCAAGCTTTCAAAAATATTCCTATCTCTTACTTAATTCAATATATAATTGAGAACATGCTTTTGCTACAGATAGAGTCCTTTTCAAACTTAAATTAATTTGGTGTTTTGCTGAGTTAGTAGATTAAGTGCTACAGATTGCCTGATGCTCACTATGCTTAATCTTAGCTTTCCCATTAATTGAATGAAATATTTGAAATTGACAAGGTCAAAAAAATTTTCTGCCCACTTTGTGTGTACCGAATAGCACCCATTAAGCACTGACAGCTGAAAAAAGTTAAAGGCAGAATTCTATTACACCAAATTAAGTCCTAGTTCAGCTGAATATTCACTGTATACAATGTATTTAGGAATTATACCTCATCTTAAGGAATTAGATATATTATGTTTAGCTGGTAGTACAAAACTCCTTTGTAAAATTTTTACAGAAGTATTATCCTTAATATTTAGGGAAGTACACCAAGTCATGAACATGAGGCTGACAAAGTGTCCTCAATGATAGAATTTTGAGAGCAAATAAAAGGATGCTAAACCAAAATTAACATTCATATTTATTAAATATGAATAACATTCATATTTATTAAAAAAATTTAAAATATCAATATCCTTGCCTCAAAACTTGTACAAGTAATCCTGTCACTGATATAACTCTCAGAGAAATGAATGACAACAAAGATGGGATAAAAAACAAACACAAATAACTCAACACACTTTCCGCATATTTATTCAGTGGTGTTGAAGAATGCTATTTTTTATGCCTTACATAAACACTGATCTAGTCTTCTACTCCTCTGAGCCAGGAAAGGTAAAGATATGCCATTACACTGACTATCACAGATTTCACCATTAGTTTCTACTGAGCAATCATGGCATTTTATCTTGCGTATAACAAGAGGCACCAAAGTGTTCCCTAACTCTTATCATCACTAATAATATTGGGCAGCAAAATACAATGAGCAACTCCAAGCACCATGGCAGGGTGGAGCTGGTAAAGTCACAAAGGGTGGTGATGACTCTGTTGTGTTATGTTAATGAAGAACCTGAGGATGGGGGGCAGGAGACCCAACCACATAGTTATGTGGTTGGGCTGTGGCCAATGAAGACTTGTTACTAGGGCAGAAATGACCAATCAATGTTTACTTCATGTTTGGCCTGCTTGGTCTATATAAGCAGCCAGTTAACCAAAAATAAAGGGACTTTATCTGAAATCAAATTGATTTGTCATGAGTTTCACTTGCTCCCACTGTCACATAATAATGTCCAGCTTTCTAGTTTACCTACTTCTACACACAGTGTATATCTAAGAGCTACTTTGTCTATCACTGTACACAGATTAACTGATAAACCTTTCTGTGTCACTGTATTCCATAAGTAATACAGTTGCTTGATATTAAGATACTATGATATCATAGAACTATGTCCTTTGGCAGAAGACAGTAGTATCATTAGGAATGCATTAAAGGGTTAATCACTACATCCAGTTATAAAATCTATTAATAAAAAATCTCTCCAACGTGTTTACAGTAATATCAGTAGTTAACACAACTGACATGGATGATAGCAGCTAAATCATCCAACTTATAAATTCCCAGGTTCAAATTTTCAAGTCATAAGGGTATAAAATTCAAGGCAATACCTCATTTTTGCTCCGTAACACCTGTGACAAGGCATAATGCATCACTGAAAATCTAGTAACTCATGAAATCAAAACTCCTTCCTGTCTATATCTATGCAGACATTACCCAGAGGTTCTTCACAAATCACCTGTCCAGTTGCACAGCATGCAAAGCATGAGACATTAACTGTTTTACAGAATTCTTCTATTTAATTTTTTTCCCTCAGAACTCCTAGTCTTAGAGGAGTTCCAGTATCTATTTCACATTCTGTCACTAGAATTTAAAGACACTCTCAGTGAGTGGAAGCAATGGACTGATAACTTCAGCACTGCTGTTCTCTACAAGTCTTTGAAAGACACGTGCAGCATCACATATAATTGTATTCATTTCACCACCTTCTTAAGAGTCTCCCTTGAAAAAAAATAATCCCACCCTTTTACCTTGGGCAGAACTATACTTCTGAAGCATTGCTCACAGCTTTGAAAACAAGAGCACATTAACTGCTCCTAACCCAGTATGCAAAGATGTGACAATAGAAGAAATCACAAAGACACACTTGGCTTCCTATAGACTACATGGAAATAAATTAGCCTCCTTCTGAGGATAGTTCTAATGGCCCAGCTGTGAGGAGAAACCAATGTGGAGTAAACCAATGAAGAATTATAAACTCATGCATGTTATCTAACTTGTTGCCCTACCCTGACTTAAAGTGGAGTACTGCTGCTAACTTTGAATACAGCCTGGATCCTGTTTTTCAGAACGGAAGTCTGTATTCACTATTTACATCTGTTTTTTCCAGAAACAGTAATAATGTTACTGCTTGATACTGATTGGTCCTGAATTCCTTCTGACTGAGGAGATATGTTGGTGCAAAAATAGCTGCCTTTTTTTGTCATTGTAAACTGTGGTGCTTATCTGGATTAAATTTTTATTTAACTGTGTTCACATAGTACACCACTTCAAAGCCCAAAGCACACATTACTTTTTTATGCTAATGGTTTTGTTTTCACTGTGTATTCTTTGTTATATTATGCTGTCAAATTAAAAATAGAAAAAAGCAAATTCAAGCATTTTTGGTTCAAAAGGAGATATAAAGAAGCGGAAACAGAAGTATCAACTAAGCATTTGGCCAGGGGATCATCAATGAATGTATACCTCAACATTGGTTCTAAGCATTTCATAGTGGAAATGAGAGCCTTGAAGATGAATAGTGTCATGGATATCCTTCTGCAATAAATGGCCTTCAGTTGAGGGTCGGTATTGAAATGAGTCCCCACAAAAGAACTCAAAAATTTACAGGAGAACGAAACGGTGACCATTCAACAGTTATTTGACATTTGCACCAAACTGGAANCATAGTACACCACTTCAAAGCCCAAAGCACACATTACTTTTTTATGCTAATGGTTTTGTTTTCACTGTGTATTCTTTGTTATATTATGCTGTCAAATTAAAAATAGAAAAAAGCAAATTCAAGCATTTTTGGTTCAAAAGGAGATATAAAGAAGCGGAAACAGAAGTATCAACTAAGCATTTGGCCAGGGGATCATCAATGAATGTATACCTCAACATTGGTTCTAAGCATTTCATAGTGGAAATGAGAGCCTTGAAGATGAATAGTGTCATGGATATCCTTCTGCAATAAATGGCCTTCAGTTGAGGGTCGGTATTGAAATGAGTCCCCACAAAAGAACTCAAAAATTTACAGGAGAACGAAATGGTGACCATTCAACAGTTATTTGACATTTGCACCAAACTGGAAAACAAAAAAATCTGGGCAAATGGGTGCCACACAAGTGGAATGAAAGTAAAGACTGTCATTACAATGTCTGCTTTGCACTTCTTTTGAGCAAAAAACCCCAATCCGTTTCTGAATCGCAGTGTGAGATGTAATGAAAAATTGATTCTATATGAAGTGTGCTGTCTGGACTGAGGTGAAACACCAAAACACTTCTTCCCAAAGCAAAGTTGCATCAAATCAAAAGAAAGTTATGAGTGCTATTAGGTGGTTGGCAACAGGAAACATCCAACAGAAATTCTTGTATCCTGATAAAACTATCACAGTAGGGAAATATTGCCAGGAAATCCACAAAATTCACCAAGAACTGCTGTGTTTATCTCCAACAGTGGTCAATCTAAAAGGATCATTTCTTCTCCATGACAACCCCAAGCTGAATGTCTCAAAAATGATCCCACAGAAGCTGCATGAACTGGGCTACCAATTCTACCTCACCTATCTTGCTCACCAGACCTCTCTCCCACCAATTACCACACTTTCAATCATCTCAACAACTTCAACAAGCAAAGGTTTTATGCAACCTAGCAGGAGTTATCAGTTCTAGGACTCCAGCATGCTATACTACTGATATAAATACAACTGTTTCTTGACAACAAAAATATATAGATTCTATTGATTCTCATTTTGATTATTAAATTTTCTCCTAAGTTGAGAAACATTGTTTTAAAGTTGATTGAGGAAATTTTCAATTGTTTTTGTACCAACCTAAGGTAATACAGCACTCTGATATCATGCAGACACATCAGTCTTATCTAGAAGATGGGAGTGTACCAGCAACACTGCACCAGTCACAGCATTGTGTGCCCATTGCTGGTTCATCCACCTTATTTGGAAAACACTTGTTAGACGAGTTTCTCAAGGGATGGTAGTCCTGCCCTGGCCAGTTCTGGATTATCAACAGACCTAATTTTTCAAAGTAGAGCAGTTCTGGACATGCACATAGATCATAGGACAGCTTTTGCAGATTCCATGTCAGAAAGGCAAATGAACTCACAAGCAATTTAATTCTAGGAAGTTAGCACCTGCATAAATCCTTTTAGATGCTTTGATCTCTTGCCATGTCCTGCACCACCTAGGGAGGCTGAAGTGTTGCTCTATCTTCCCCTTTCTCATCACTCTTGTGATGGCAAAACTGTGAATATCTTTCCAAAGACTCTTTGCCCCAGAAACTAACTAGCAACAATGGCATTATGTCTTGCCTGATTAGTGCTGCTATGGTTTAGCAATGCTGGTCATGCATAAGATTTCAGGGTACAAAACATCAGTACTTTGGTAACTATTTGTACTCAGAGATTTACTTTGGGATTCAGATGCTGCTTTCACCTTTGTAACCATAATCCAATATTCTCCTTTTGTCATCCATAATTTGTTTTGCTTGTATTCCAGTTGTATCTCAAAAGAAAATTCAAAACCATGGTCCCTAAAGAGACAAGCCTCAACATTTCCAAGAGCAGCCATGTAGATAAGATGTCTGTGGAACTGTCACACCTGTTCTTGCTTGCTGTTACTAGCACAGGGGAACAATACACACTGAAAAAAATTTTCCTCTGCATGTGCTGTATAGCTGACTGGCTCGCGTAGCTCATAAAGCAATAGGAAGAGCTCGTTACTGGTTTTGCCCACTCTTAACTTCTCTCAACAATCATAGAATTACAGACTGAAATTGAGAGGGCAATTTTAATTCTGCAACCTGCGAGATGGAATGATGACAAATACATTATATTAGACATCATCAGTCAAGAGCTCCTGCATTGTTTTGCAGTTCTGAAGAATTAATTCTTCAATGTAATGGGACTAATCTTCATAATTGTGACAATACTGGGCCCAGAGAGACAAATTTCTAGTGAAAACATGCTTTCTCTGAAAACTAAAAATTAATCATTAATATAGAAAGCAGCATAACCATGTTTTTATCTTAACAGTCTGTCTCTGGGCTACCTATATTCCATGGACAGTAAATGAAAATATTAGGAATTTAGTCTACGACATATAACTTTCTCTGCCACAGTTATAATAATGCACAGCATGGCGGATGACTGATAATGCGGAATGAATTGTACCCTTTAGCTCCCACACAGAGACACATTTAAACATTTCCTTTCATCTTTTTTATTCCTCAAAAAGCAAAAATACTCTGTTCCCAAAGCATGAGCTGCTACATCAGGTTCATGCTGAGCAATATCCTTAAATCTAGTATAACTTTAAAATCAATACCTTACATGCAGTTAGGAATTGGGCCAGTAATCATATCCAGATTCAAAATTACATGACAACTTTAAAACAGCAGGCTAATTTTGGTTTACTATTCTTTCATAGTCTTAGAATCACAGAATCATCAGGTTGGAAAAGACCCATCGGATCATGGAGTCCAACCATTCAAATCAAACACTAAACCATGTCCCTCAGGACCTCGTCTACTCTTGCCTTAAACACCTCCAGGGAAGGCGAATCAACCACCTCCCTGGGCAGCCTGTGCCAATGACCAATGACCCTTTCTGTGAAAAACTTCCTCCTAATCTCTAGCCTAAATCTCCCCTGGCGGAGCTTGAGGCCATTCCCCCTCGTCCTGTCCCCTGTCACTTGGGAGAAGAGGCCAGCTCCCTCCTCTCCACAACCACCCTTCAGGTGTTTGTAGAGAGCAATGAGGTCCCCTCTCAGCCTCCTCTTCTCCAGGCTAAACAACCCCAGCTCTCTCAGCCATTCCTCATAGGGTCTGTTCTTCAGACCCTTCACCAGCTTCGTTGCTCTTCTCTGGACTCGCTCCAGAGCCTCAACATCCTTCTTGTGGTGAGGGGCCCAGAACTGAACACAGTATTCAAGGAGCGGTCTCACCAGAACTGAGTACAGAAGGAGAATAACATCCCTGGACCTGCTGGTCACACCGTTTCTGATACAGGCCAGGATGCCATTGGCCTTCTTGGCTACCTGGGCACACTGCTGCCTCATGTTCTTATGGTAAAGAGTTTACAAGGAGCTACATTGGAGGTTTTTTGTCATAACTGAAAACTTAGCCTCAAGCATAAAAATCTATTGAAATTTACTGTGCTATACCTGGCTACAAATTCATCTAGATTTCTTGAAAATACTGCAGTAATTGACATATTTTTCAGAATTCCTTTCACTGGAATCTTCTAAGCTTAATCTCTGAGCTTGTGATTGTTGTATGTATGCTAACCATGTTGTATATGGGAAAGGATAAACGATTTTTTGTTGGTTTTAATGAAAAAGGTTCTATTGAGTTTTCTTTTTCTTGTGGTATTGAGAAGGTCTAATAAAATACATTGATTCATTCTGCAGATACTGGCTATCACAAAACATTATTTTTCATCCAAATTGCTATTCTTTTATATCTTAACTTGTAACATTATCTTAGTGATAATGGTAAATAACTTCAGCAGGCATCAGATTAAACTAAAAAGAGCTCTGATGAAGGACTGTCATTAACAGTTGATGCATGAAGATTTTGTCACACATGTAATGCAATGTTTCTAAATCTTGTGGTGGTTTGTGATAATGACTTCTGTAGCTCTCTAAAACATGTCACTTTCTAGAAGCTAATTTATTCCTCTTGGTCACAGCAGTACCTCTTTGTCACCTTCAATAAGTGTTTTTCTGATCCTGTTCCTGCAAATTGTTCCCATGAGCTTTTCAAAGGATTTCTTGCTGTTATGGTGTAAGTTATTTTTCTAAACAGAAATTGAGATATATTGTTTATTTATTTTTGAAAAAACAAATATAAATTTCCCCTCTAGCAAAATGACCTCAACTCTTTAGAGGGAGTTTTCAAAATTGAAGACCTAGAACATTTTTAAATAAATACAATTACACTGAAAGTTTATAAAGTACAGTATTTGAAGTGATATTTCAACATAAAGATTCAGAATCCCACACTAAGTTTTTTCCCCTAAGGTATGGATTATGTGGGATCAAACTCAACTAGTATGTAAATATGTAGAACTCAGTAATACTTTCAGTGAGAATTTCACTTCCATCCTGGCAAGATGTAGCTTATTGTCTTTGATTTTTGGCAGATATCTAATACAGCTGTAAGCAGCCAGCTTAGATAATTTTCAATTTTATTGTTCCTTTAAACTAACCATCTTCTAAAGACAAAGCTATTCTAATCTCCTAGAACAGAAGTAATATTCAAATTACACATTATTAATATTCCTATGACTGTTATATATATTTATTTCACCTCAGGATGTATTCCTGTATCTCCTTGTTCTCTATGTTAAGTGCCAGGACTATACAAACATCTATATAGATGCGTTTAAAATAAAAAAAACTCCCATATATAATGGTCAAAGGTGTTGAGCTTAATATAAATCAGTCTTACAACTGTGAATATGCGCAATAATACCATAAAAAATTACTGGTTTAGAAACCTCAGCAGCATAATTATTCACCCACTTGTTCAAGAGATATTTGTCAAATAGTTACCACTTTTCTGGATAAAAATTTACAAAACTTTGGTTTATTGACAATTCACAATCTATTAAGGTAAGCTTGCAAAATTCCCATTAACACTTAATAATTGATTAGCAAAGTGATCAGAATATTCTATATATATGTTATAATCAAAGAAGTGTGGCCAGCAGGCCAAGGGAGGTGATTCTGCCCCTCTGCACTGTTATGGTGAGAATTCACCTGGAGTGTTGCACTTAGTTCTGGAATCCTCAGCACAGGAAGGACATGAATCTTTTAGAATGAGTCCAGAGGAGGGTCATGAAGATGCTGGAGCACCTCACATATGAAGACAGGCAGAGAGAGTTGAGATTGTTTTGCCTAGAGGAGAGAAGGCTTCAGGGAGACCTTATAATACTCAGGATAGGATGATTGGTAACAGTTTTAAGCTGAAAGAGAGTAGATTTAGGTCAGGTGTTAGGAAGACATTGCTTTATTGTTACAGTGGTGACGAGGTGGAACAGGTTGCCCAGGGAAGTTGTGGATGCCCCATCCCTGGAGGTGTTCAAGGCTAAGATGCATGAGGTTTTAAGAAACCTGGTCCAGTGGGAGGTGTCCCTGCCCATGGCAGGAGGGCTGGAACTAGATGATCTTTAAGATCCCTTTGGAACCAAACCATTTTACAATTCTATGATTCTGTGATCTTTTCCAAAATGTAAATCTTCTCCTACTTACTGTGCATTCAAAACACACAGATCCAAAGAAAAAACCTGATTTGGAGAGGGGTTTCATGTGAATTCTTGCAAACAGACAACATTTAGATTAGGCTTTTCCTAAATTAGCATCAAGACCTGTGTTTTTACATGCCAAGACACCTTTAATTTGTAGTTTCCCATGAAAGAAATTTTATTACTAAAGACTAATAAGTTGTTGAGTCAAACACAGGAACATTCGTCAGCCTGTGAAGAGTCAAGGTTGAAAAACAGTGCCAGTATAGTGTATATTTGTCTACTGAGAAGAAGTTTGCTATTTAAAAAACATCTTAAGGAATTTTTTTTTTCTAAACACTATTTCTTACAAGCGTCATTTGCAATGTTTAGACCTATGAGCTACTAAATAAACTAATGATAGGGTAGGTACTCATCCATGCATCTTTACTTCCAGGAAACTTTAAAAATGCTCAAACCATTATAGAAAAAAATCTATGTTAGAAGTTATCTGTACAGATTGGAGTTCCCTAAAACCCATTCCACCAAATGAGTGCTTCTCTGCATTTATGACTAACCCATTCTAGACTCGTAGCTCGCAATTGCTGTGATGTATCACTTAAGACAGAGGTGACTGTTTCTTCTGATGAAAGTATGATCCTGATGGTATTATTCTGCTTTTTCTTTACAAATACCACTTATTTTTAAAAAAATAATTTTAGGAATAAAATTGTAGCAACATACCTCACAGTAATATAACTCGGGGCATATGATTTTTGTACTATACCTACATATTGGTGCTACAAAAACATTCTTTCCACAGACATCACTAAATGCACTTCAGTGGGTATGTGCATAAGGCAAAACATTACTTTATTTGAGGGATTTCATGAAGAACTGCCCTTGAATGATTTTCTAAACCTGTCTCAAAGAATTTGCAAAGTTTATCCTTTTCTTATTTCTATCCTCTGTTTCAGAAAAACTCACGCTTATGACTCTAAGGGTTCTAACTATTTGGCTTTGATGGCACTTTGCTCTCTCTTTTCCAGAAACATAACATGCTACAGCTCAAAATGCAACTTTTCTGTTATTGGGGATTTGTCAAGTGATGAGACCATTTGTAGAGAACCCCAAACAGTGCAATATGAAATGAATAAAATATTGACAGGGGAAATTTTATAGTATTTTGTAAAACAGTTGGCAAAGAATTCTGCACCTTGACACCTAAAGCAAACAGCTGCAAGTGCCTGCCATCATACCCTGCTCCCCCCAACTAGAAGTGCTCTGGAAGAGATTCTTAGATATATGGTACCTCGTGGATATGAAAATAACCAGCAAATGCACTGTAACAAAAGGCTTGACTCAAAACAATTGGAGTCAGTGAAAAGACCCCCAGCAGCTGCAGCAGGTTTTGTATCAGGCCACTACAGAGCTGTCTACACCAGGCAATGTATTTATCTAGTATCCGACACAATCCCATTGCAAAAACTACAGTTCAAATAGCTACTTAAATATTTAAACTGGAATTCCATCTTCAAAGCTTTTTATTTTAATTAATTTATTACTTTATAGTGTGATTTAATAAGGGTTAATGCGTATTTCTGCCACTCTTAAATTGTTCAGAACATTTACTACTTTTGAACAGAGGGTTTCCAACATAAAATGACAGATAATCCCTTCTATACCTTACGCCATTAAATTGACATCAATAACTGAGTACAGAAAGAACAGAGAATAGTGTAAACTCTCCAATGCAGAAGGGAAAAGAGAATTATATCACCTGCCATTTGAATACTTGATATTGATTTCTTTTATTGCTGATTTCCTCTCATTGTTGGATCAAAATGTCAAGGAAGAGTAATGATTAGCATCAAAATACAAAAGCATCAACTTTCTTGGTATCAAAGGACACATAGTGGTCACAGAGGATGTATGAACAGCCTCTTTCCACTCTTGTTCTCTGCTTTTTATTTTCTAGCACTAGCAGGTTTTGAGTAGTTTTAGCTTTATGCTGTCATCATAGAGTAGGGTAAAATACAAATGGTAAAATCACATTTTGATGCATGATTTTATTCCTGGTCCTTTTACTCCTTTCAGTGTGTGTGCCAAGACGGATGCCTGTAAATTATAGTATAAACAAAACTCATCTCTTTCTTCCTTCCTTCCTTCCTTCCTTCCTCCCTTCCTTCTTTCCTTCCTTCCTTCCTTCCTTCCTTCCTTCCCTTTCCTTCTTTCTTTTTTTTTTTTTTAGTTTTCGGATGATACAATGTTCATATTTTCTGCTGTCTCTATGTGTTTAAGAAACAATGTTATTCCCTTTTTAAATCATATAATTTCAACATTTCTAAATTCATTGGATTTTGAAATGCAATCTACATGTTTAGTAGCAAGGTATGTTTCAAAAATATCTATAGTTCTATTTTGTTTAGTTGTGCAGGAAAGTGACTGTAATGTCTTTGCAGAAAGTCCACATTTTCTGATGCACAGTGCCAGACTTATTGCTCTGGAAATGTAAAAAGGCATTTGAAGGTGGTTTTTTAGCCTATTGCTTACACATAAATAAGGATAAAATAAAATTAGTTTCCTAAAATATTGCAATTCAAGAATTTTAAAATACTACAGGCAGAAAAAAAATGAGTGAACTTTTAAATCTTTAATATATAGTACAACTTGTACAAAACATATGTGGGGAAATATTTCAAAGGTCAATATTAGGTATGCAGCATCGGTATCAGACATTTAAGCTGGGACATAAAGAGAAAAAAATATAACTTTCCAAAGACAATTGAGCATATAGGCATCATTTTGCTCTTGATATATGCTCTCAATCCTCAATGTGCTAAGATGGAAAATGAGTACTTAGTCAATGACCTTTTCAAAATCTACTCCTGTAAACTGTGCTGCTCATGATATCAGGTGGAAAAACTTCTGATAGAACAGCTTTCCTCTGGAACTACTGAATCAAAAAACCTGGAGCCAACTGATTTCAAATTTTTGAGGCAATGCTGTCTGACAACTTTCCAGCTACCAACTTCCTTGTGCTAGAAACTGCTAGTCAAAAAAGGTAACCCCTTGACTCCCTTGGTTTCCAACAACCAGTTTTGTGGCATATTCAGGGAGACAAGGCTCCCAGTGCAAGCAGAAGGATGCCACAGCACTGACCTGCATGGTCTGAGAGCACCTGGGCCCATCATTTGAATAGTTAACCCTCCCAAAATTGACCCAGAAACCCAGCAACATCCAAGTGAACCTGGTATTTAGTAGCAGCCTGCATAGAGGCAAACACTGAAGCTGCCCCGTGAGAGGTTGTACTGACCTACAGATATTGAAAGCCTGGTAATGTTGTTTACTCCAGCATTGTGGCAGCTTTTTTGTGCCACTGGTCCTCTTCTTAGACATTACCTGGCTATGCAATATGATGCCATTATCTGATAAAAGTTTAAGAGGAAATGTTTGGACAATCAGTTCGAAAACCAAGCCTCTTATTTATATTTTGTAAATGGTCTGTACTGAAAGCTAAAAACAAATCAGAAAATGCAGATCTGGTTATATGAATGCCTAGTGAATCAGTTTTATGAGAGTAGAGCTATGAAGTATTATAATAGGTGAAAATGTTCTGAACAGTGAGACATTCACTTCAGCCAGAAAAAGAACTGGTTAAGGAAGACAGCAAGATTTAAGCATAGGGAAGTCCTCAGAGAAACTATGGACTATTTCTGCAAAAGGACTTAGGCAAAATGAAAAGATTATGTCACCTCAGCCATAGCTATGTCTGCACCATAGCTAGATAAAAAGCTTTCAATGAAAGAAGAACAGGAGGTGTGACTGTATTGAACAAAAGAAAAAGTGTGTCAGAAGTCTGCTGTACCCATTTCTGAAAACCAGTATTCAGGAGACAGGGTGCTATTAAGTAATCATCTCAGCTGCGTTTGTTATTTTAATGGTCAATGTAACTATACATTAGGCATCCAGGGTAAAATTCTTCTGACAAATATTAATTAACTGGATTTTGGAGCTGGTGATTGAATGACCTTCAACAGCTATTTCCAAACAAGTCAACTGGACAGTGAGAAACGTTCAAAGCAAGCCTCCAGTGGTAGCTTGTCTTAGATGCCTGTCTCCTGTGCTGTTTCTTGATGCCTTCAGGCAGCTTGGAAGTTGTGCAGTTTAGGGCACAGGCCCTTGCCATAACTGGAGGTATTTCAAGAAAGCTGAAAGTTCCTACTTCAGTTGTTAAACATCTGCAGGAACTGTATGGAAGACACAGTCTAGGTTGACTTTTTATTTAGATCTGTGATTTTATAAAACAAAACCAACAAATACCCCCAAACTAAACAGTATATATTTGCCTTTTCCAGTTATCTCTCCAGTTAGTAGAAAAAGAGGCAATTACACTTTAAGGTCACTTACAGCTCATACAGAAATCATTAGAACACATCTGCAGTGGATTGAGGAAGCTTAAGTATGGTCAAATGGGGAACTAACTTTCTCAAAAGTTCAGTGCTCTCTTCATTCAACCAAACAACTTAATTCTGCACCAGCTATGAGCTTGATGAAATGGGATGATCATATATAGGTAAATACTAAATATAGAACATGTTTTTAAAACACATCTGTCCTCAGAATATTAATAGAATCATAGAATCATTTAGTTGGAAAAGACCTTTTGAGATCGAGTCAAACCATACCTGTCCCTAAATCATATCCCTCAGCACCATTTCTACCTGTCTCTTAAATATCTCTAGAGTTGGTGACTAAATCTGGAAGTGATTCCTGCATTCAGTTAAGGACTGAATTCAGCTACAAATATAATTAAATCTTTAGAATTTGCTGTTGTAAATGACTAAACAAGCCATACCAATTGTGTTTATTGCATCATTATACCACTAAATGGAAACTAGACCTTAATATTGGCTCATTACAACACTTCATAGTCTATAAATTCAACACAAAACTAAAACAATAATGAAACAAGGAGTTTTGGTTCATTTGCCAACTTGGCTAATACTGACACTATGGTTCCAGTATGATGACCGAAAAGATATGTCTCAAAATAGCAGGTCTGCCAGTTTTCAGTATCAAGATAAGTGAAGTTTCTTCATCTTTCTAAAACCTGCTAAAAGTATTTAATCATAAGTTAAATGCATAATTTATGCTTTTTTCCTGTAAAACAATCCTGAAAAAAAATCCTGCTTCTCCAGTTAAGATCAGTATAGATTTCCCAGTTTGTTATGGTTTTTGTTGCCTGATCTGAGCCACTTTACTCCTGTTTTTCATTAACACCCATAGTTTACAGGATATAATTGTTTGAATTATACCAAATCATGAAAAAAACACATGCTCAATTTATTGTGAAATAACAGTAGAGCAATAACCTGATCAAAGTAAAGGTTTCATGAAGTCAGGAACTCTTGGTACAATAGAACAAAACAAGAATCAATACTGATGAGAAAGTCTATTTCTAAGAACAAGTAGTTCTTATCCTTATAAAAATCCCAAAGAAAAGCAGTCCTCAAATCCTGAACTCTGTCAAAACAGAATTCACTGATACCAGGCACTTTCAACAGTTCAGGAGAGTCCAGCTTGAAAAGATCCTTTAACATGGTTGCTACTCTTCTGAAACAAATTACATGAACATTTGTCTATAATGTGATACTTTGGAATTTTTAAAATATGTGACCATATTCTTCCTTACATCTTCATTCAGCACTTAATTTAGTGTCTCATTCTGATAGCCTACAGATACACGATTCAAGTGGATTTCACTTAGCTCCTTCTTGCTTAATACCACCAGAAATAAAGTACTTGTGGGAGAGTTCTGCCTAAAGAAAGAGCAACTAGTGACAAAAAAATATGCAAGAAATAAAGTACTTTTCTCTTTATAGAAAACTTAAAATTAAAGCCCTTATCCTTCATCACCTTTCAACCTTAAAAAAAGCACTTCAGACATGATAAGGAACTGTACTGTTCTAGAAGGTGAAGTATATTTTGGTACTTATTAAAACTATAACACAAAGCGCAGCCTGCTTGCAAGAGTGTATAAAGACCAGCCTGGTGTGTGACTTGGTTTTGAAAAAACGTTTGAAGGGGTACAATTTCCCCAGCCATATTTTTGGCCTACATTAATCTTCTCTAGACAACATTATGAAACAATGGATGACTCTTCTTTTACAAGGACATAAAGATAGTATAAAATTAACAAGGGACAAATACATGGTGATAGATATATTACGAAATCCATTTTGAATAGTATTGGTTTTGTAACAAGACATTTGGATGTGTTTTCACCCTCAGTTAATGACTATTTTTTTACAGAATGTTGCTTGTCTTGCGTGAGTCCTGAAAAGCAAAAGATTGCAGACTTACTTTTTTTCCTTCCTAGCATTTCTATAACTGTGGAAATCACCAAAATATCTCATAGATTAAGCTTATGTTCCAAAAACTAGATTCAAAATTACTTATACCTGTCTTTCATTTAATTAACCAGAACACCTCTTTTTTTTTTTTTTAATATCAAGTAATCACAGCAGTCCAAAATATCACGTGGCTTAAACAAAGACAGAATGTTGCAACAATATTTCACTTTGAAATTCATGCCCAGGTATCTGATTTGGAAATAGAAACATAAATTGATAACATTTTTTACACCAAGTTTGAACTTCTTCACTTTAGAGCTGGGCAAGGACTAAAAAATAATAATGTAAAATGTTTTTCATTAAAACAAACATAGAGATATAAGAAAATACCCTGAGGGTCTCTACAAAAATGCTAGATGTCTTTTCATAAGATTTGTGGAAGCAGCATTTGGAAAACAAAGTAAAATTTTTCATGTATGTGGAAATTTTTGTGGGAATAAATATTCACAACTGGTTCATAAAGAGGGAGAAAGCACGTGCCTATACAGACATGTACAAACATCTCCACTTATGTAAGAAGACATTTAGAGAGAGTTAAAAAACATAAAAAATGTATTTTTCAAACTTTCATAGAATAACCAGGTTG
>WAAB01018843.1:217-23915 GCA_013389865.1 Piaya cayana
CAGGTTGGATGGGGCCTTGAGCAGCCTGGTAGGAGATGTCACTGCCCATGACAGGGGGGCTGGAACTAGATGATCTTTAAAGTCCCTTCCACCACAAATCATTCTATGGTTCTATGGTTCTTCACTTTCCTTAGAGGCAGCTTGGATCTCTGCAAATATGTTAAGTGTGTGTTGTACAGATATAATCTGAATACTGGAAGCCAAAGGAGGAAACGCTGAGAACAGATAAATGGAGTTTGAGTCAACTGGGACTGGTCAAACCTCCAGGAAATTTCAGCAGCACAAACCTCCAGGAAATTTCAGCAGAACAAAGTTGTGAATCACTGACAAGAGAAAAATCTTGTCACAGTGACTCATAACATGATTAGCACTGCCACAGTCTAGGAAAAAGACTTCATTAGAGCTAAGACTAGCAAGGAACATTCCCTGCAGCTATCTAATATTGCTTTTATTAAAGTAATTCACTTGTTACAATGCTTTTTTTCCCTGTGTGGAGCACCCATTATGCAACACTGCAAATATATATTTATAAAATCAAAAGAGAGATATTTTATTTCCTCAAGAGGACTGTTGTCTTGAAATCTGCTGCCTGAAGCCTTATAAATTGTATACTCACTCAGGCTTCATGATGAACTGCAAGAGTCAACTTTAAACAATAATATCATGTTCATCATTATCTAACATCATAGAATCCGTTGTTTCATCATGTTTCCATGTGGAGGATTGGATTAAATATTCCAACAGTGTTTGTCTTAGATCTTTGTATTTTCAAGCTTACAATCCCCAACACAACATACTCTCATGTGTAAAGATCCCAACTCAGTATGTCAAGAGTGAGACCTAAGAGTGCTCCAGCAGTTAAATAATGTATTTTATAATTCTGCCCTGACATTCACAAGGGGGCTGATCCTGTGTCCCAGTGTTCCTACAGCTAATAAAATGAGCCTGACTGAGGCACTGATCTCTTATTCATCATACCTGAAAGCACAGGAAACCTGACAGATCTGGCACGGCAGAGGAAGTAGTAGTAAATAAAGGGAAGAAATGGAGAAAAAAAGAATCTTGGTTTGCAGGCAAAAGGTTTATGAAAGTAATTTGATACAGGAAGTGTAGATCAAATTCAGTTCTAGCACATACATTAAATATCATTTATATTACCTTAATATTTTATATATATCACAGAATCATAGAATCACTCGGTTGGAAAAGACCCACAGGATCATCAAGTCAAATCATTCCTATCAATCACTAAATCATGTCTCTCAGCACCTAATCCACCTGTCTTTTACACACCTCCAGGGAAGATGACTCAACCACCTCCCTGGGCAGCCTGTTCCAGTGCCCAATGAACCTCTCCTTGAAACATTTTTTCCTGATGTCAAGTTTGAACCTCCCCTGCCAGAGCTGGCGGTCATTCCCTCTTGTCGTGACCTTTGTCTCTTGGGAGAACATCCCAGATCCCTCCTCTCTACAACCTCCTTTCAGGTAGTCATATCCCCCCACAAGGCCTTCTGGGTTCACAAACAGCAGGTCCACGAGGGCGCCTTCCCCTGTCGGCTCTTTCACCAGTTCTGTGAGGAACTTGTCTTCCACACTCTCCCTGAACCTTGTAGACTGCTTCCTCTCTACTGTATTGTACTTCCAGCAGAATTTGAATGAGCTGGCAAGTTAAACCAAACATGTCAGCTTTTGATGTCATGGTGGACCTTCAATTTTATAAAACTCAGAGTAGTGTTTGATGTTGCAGGCTTAATTTAATTAAATGCAAATTCTTGTGTGCCTCTTTTAAAGGGAGTGTTAGAATTCCTCATTAAATAACTATACATTACCTAAAAAAAAAGAAGAAACTGGCTGTTGCATCATATAAAGTTAAAGAAATTCCAGTCCATTAGTAACCAAGAAGAATGCTGGATGACATATATCAGTTGTATTTTGAAATCAGGTAATGCATAACTAACGTAAACATTTTTCAGAATGTGTAGACTGAGGAGATTTCTGCTCTGGTAATTTAACCTTTCTAACAATTTTTTAATCATGAGAGAAAGTGCTCCAAGTGTATCAGAAATCAAAATAGGAGAAGAGAGATGATTCAGGAACCAACTAGTGAAGAATAAATAGAAAGAAGGAAAATTATTTCTGGACAGTATGGTTGCCACAGCTTGTAGGATAGATCATGTATATAATCAGAAATTTCTATGCATTCTCAGAAGAGATGTTCTAGGTGAACATAATCATATTACACCTCGTGTCACACCCACAAGTGCTGTATATTCAAAAGGTGTCTACATGAATATAAAGAAAGGAGGCTGGAAACAAAACCAGAAATGAGAACTGGAAGAAATGAAAGGCTGGAAAGGTCCAATGTAATTCATAAATTCAATCCCCAAATAATTCACTTATCAGGAAAGGGCATTTTCACAACTAAGGAAGTCCATGAACACCAGCACTGTCAAGGATTTTTTTCCTAGCCTCCCCCTGTGCAGCCTGTGCACTTCTTGCNTGTTGCCACAGTTTGTAAGGAAAAATCATTCATATAATCAGAAATTTCTATGCATTCTCAGAAGAGATGTTCTAGGTGAACATAATCATATTACACCTCGTGTCACACCCACAAGTGCTGTATATTCAAAAGGCATTTACATGAAAATAAAGAAAGGAAGCTGGAAACAAAACCAGAAATGAGAACTGGAAGAAATGAAAGGCTGGAAAGGTCCAATGCATTAATAAATTCAATCCCCAAATAATTCACTTATCAGGGAAGTGCATTTTCACAACTAAGGAAGTCCATGAGCACCAGCACTGTTAAGGATTTTTTTTTCCTAGCCTCTCCCTGTGCAGCCTGTGCACTTCTTGCTTTTCCTCTTTTCTATGATTCTATCAAAAAAAGACAAAGGGAATGAATCACCACCAGGCAGCACTGATGGATTGAATACTAAAGGGTTAACAACTAATCAACAAATATCAAAAACAGCAGCAGCAGCTGGGACATCGCAACTGGAAGGACGTGTATTTAGTACACACAGTATGCTATCAGTGTAGAGGACCTAAATATAGAACGAGTGCTTACAAACCTGTAACTGGTGAAAGCACTGGCAGAACCATACACAAGGACATAACAATCACTGGGTGCACTCTGTATCATTTGGCTGTTTGGACACATTCTTATAAAACATGTTTTAATGCAGTTGCAGCAAAGGATGCAGGTCCTATCAACCAAAGGGAGGAATGTATTCCGGAAATTAATAACCCTAAAAAGAAGCATAATGCAGTGGTAAAATGGGCAAATATAATCCTGGGATTTATAAACCAAATCATATTAAAGTGTTCTATAGAATGTGAGGACAAAGAATAACAGAAAACAATTGCTATAAATTGGAATAGAACTAGATAAAGTCAAAGGAGAAATTAGGAGTATATTTTAAACAGTGAAGAGGATTAGCAACTGGAATAAAGTAGTTGAGTCTTATGTTGGAAAAACTTCTATAGCTTCAGGGAGATCTTTGTCTTGGATTAATCCAGAATTCAATTAAAATTTATTATTAGATGGAATTGGTAGTAACTCCCTTTTGCAATGACTGCATGTCTGTATGAGCTGTAAAGCTGATTCTACACTTGTTGCAGTTAGTCTCAAGTTACTATTTCTGATTTGCTGAATAAGAATGCCATTTCTCTTTGCTTCCCTCAGCAAAGTAAATCACTGATGTGAAGAATGCAGTGGTGGAGCTCTGGCCTTATTAAATAAACATGGAACTCAAGGAAGGTGTTTCAGAAATGATGCCAGAGAAAAATGGGATCCTTAAAGCACTCAGTATTGTTGAGAGCTGTTATAAAGCAGAGAATTGCTGCTAAGAAGTAGAAATTGCTGTAGACTACAATGTGTGAAAGAAACCAAAGTCAGGGTATGAGCCAGAGTTCTTCTATTTCTGACATGCCAGCAGGGTGTCCTCAGGGCTTGGAGGGGTGATGTAGTGTGTCACTTCTGCACACAAAATGGGATCATTTATTGAGTTCCAAAGAATGAAAAGAAAATTTAATTATGATTTTGAGGAAAACTCTGTATAGGGTACTTGTTCTGAGGTGCTGGCAGTGGGACAGCTTCAGGGGTGCCTGCTCTGCAGAGAAATTGGGGCTGTAGACATTCCTGCACTCTGCCCATGGAAAAGCTATGCTGGAGCAGGGGAAAATGCAATGAGGAAGCAGCAGCAGAGAGGAGCTGTTATGGACTGACCGTGATCCCCATTCCCCTGTCTCACCAGCTGCAGAAGGTGAAGGAGTGAAGTTGACCCGTAGTAATGGGGAAGGAAAAATTCAATTTCATTTTTGACTTTGTTTCTAGCCAAATCCATTTTAATCAGTAATAAATTAAATTTATTACCCCGAAGTCTAGTCTGTTTTGCCGTTATGTTGGTTGGTAAGTGATATCTCTCTCTCCACCTCAACCTGTTTTCTCCCCATAATGTCAAGGAAGAGGAGCAAGTGAGGAACTGGGTTGTAGTTTAAGCCTTAGCCAGTTAACCAGCACAGATATTCTTTCTAAATAAAAAAGGAATTAACATATTTACAGCTGTGTCTGAAAGAGGTCTTCTCTCGTGCTGAAGTAGGAATTCAACAATTTGTAGAAATAAGCAAGTATGGAATGTGAGCAGAAGCTGGAAGAAAACAAATTGTGTTTCCTCCCTTTTTTTCTTAGAATTGCTCATAATCTTTATTGATGAAAATTCTGTATCTGAAATTCTCAAAACTTAGCAATGTTTTGGACCATAAGAAATGTAAATGGAAAACAGTTACAATATGAAATGTTACCATTACTCACACGCATAAGAAATACCACGTCACGTTTCCACTGGAGTACAAACCTAATCAAGTTTTTCCCAGTTTCATTGACATGGTGATATTAAAAGAAAATAAGGGCAGAGAATAACTGCAAAACATCCTGCATTTTTAATATATCTAGAAATTCATAGGATCTGATTGTCCCTACCACTGACACCAATGGCTGTCATAACTAATCTCATAATTCTTCATGAACAAGCACCATTTGGCATTTAAAAGTAGAGACATTGCAGCAGTATGTTCATTTTACCTGGGTCAAGGAGTGATGTTGTTATGGGTGACCTCCTTTTTATTCATTAAAGTGCACTGACTAGATCTTGAAAACCTGTTTATTGAAGCTGTAATATATGGGGATGGAGAGGTGGGGGATAGAAACGTGGTAAGCCACGTCGATATTTCGTTCTCTATAACTAGAAATTATTTTAGAAAATGTCTGAAGTTTAAAACTCTACAAAAATCAAGCAATTCAAGTTGTAAATAATTATAGTACCAAAACTGATGAAAGATGGAAGTTTTCCCAGAGAGCTTAAACATGAACTGTGTGTCCATGGTTAGGATTTGTTAAAGGTGATTGAAAAAAGGCACCTGTGATAGTTGCATCGAACAATTTCTTACACTGTTCACCATCATCTAAGGAATAAATACATAACTTTGTAGATTGGCAGATGGGAGAGAGAAAAAATATTAATATAAATTAAATTACTATTAAGAATGTGATAAGAACATACCTACCAGGTATCCTCTCCTCACTGCATAATATACAGTGTGTGTATGCATGAGCACTAATAATTAATCACATTTTTTAAACTATTTATGATGTTTTCCTTTTTATAAAATATGTCATCTTTCTTTGCCTTAACAAGAACTTTCTTTTATTTTGCACTTATCTTCTCTTTATGCCTTTTGAAAACACTAAGCCTTCATGGTCAAAGGCCAATACAATTAAGATGTTCCTTTAAAGAGTCTTTTCATTGAATTCTCCTCTTTTCATTTTTATTATTTTATTTTGGAAGAATTCAATGAAAATAGTAATCTGTTAAGAGGTGAGTTTCCAAGAGCTGCCAAGTCAAATATTGAATTTTTTTCTTATTCCCTGCCCCATTTTGGCATATGCGTGCTCCCCGCTGCTCATGCAGGTAGACAAGAACATCAAATCATTAATAACTTAGTAGTAAGTTTAAATATCTATGAAGTCTAACAGTTTAATCACACATTAGCCTACATATAAAATGTAGAAAATACTCAGAAAAACCTTACATTCTCTTCCTGCATATACCATCTTGTCTCTCTGAATTAATTATGAGATGTTCACATTTCACCTTTCTTTTTAAAAGGCTAAGGACTTTTGCCTCTCTTTTCTTCTTCAAACTACTGCTGGACTCACCGGTCATAGCAGATAGAGGCATAAGCCAAATAAACCAAATAAAATACTCACAAAAGGAATCTATGGGCACTAGTTCTATCACATTAAACAATATTTCTGTGAAAAAAAATCAAAGGAAGTCAGTAGAATTCTGATATTTCAATTAAGGTTTTAAGAAGATTCTAGGAATATTTATGAAATTCTTCAACCATGATAAATGACATAAGAGAGAAAAAGCATATCAATGTGAGTCTTATTTTCTTGATTGGTTGGTTGGTCCCCAAATCACTAACACTTTTTTCTGATGCTTACTCATCAGCTTTGACATCCTCCTCATTAACTCACTATAGCCACTTGGTAACAGGGTTCAGAAATTGCTCACCAAATTTACAGCAGATGAGCTGGACAAAGAATAAAATATTTTTTTAATTAAGGAAATGACAATTAATTATTATAATTTTAAAATAATAGAATCATATCTCAGAATATGCAGAGGGCTTGGGAAACAAAGGAGATGCCTGCAGTGTGTTATATCTCAGTAATTTATGCCATATTCACCAAAGATTCTCATAAGGCTTTCTTAACACTGTTTTCTCTCCCACGGAGATCTTTGATGAACATATTCCTACCAGTATAGGAACTAGAAAATACACTGGTCCACTGTAAGAAAAAGGACTTTCATATTTGTTCATATTTTCAAAAGGAAGGTAAAGTTTCAGAATAATCAACTTTAGATATTTTGAATGCATTGCGCTTTTCAAAATGGAATTTATTAGTGTTTTCTGAAAATTCATATTTTTAATGTAGCACGTGTACAGTTATCAAAAGTGAAGGACTCTATTGACGTCTCAAAAAGGAATCCTCACCATTGATGAGCTATTTCAATAATTCTAGTCCATCACTATTTATTAACTACTCAATAAAAGTATCACTAAAATTACTAAATACACCTGAGAACAATATTGAGATAATAAAAGAAAAATAATCAAAACTAAAGCGGAAAATTATTTAGATAACAAAAGAAAAAAATCAAAGCCAAAGCAGAGTAGAAAAGTAAAGAGAGATCTAATCATGGTGAAGGACCTCAGTATGTTGCGAGATAGGTCTGTGATTCAAGAACGAACATGCTGAACATATTATGATAGTCTCAGTTCACCCTAAAATTTTAGGCAAATCAGTACATTAACATGTGGGTTTTAAGATTAAAAAAACTCTTTGTCATGAGCTTCTTTTTAAAAATGTTGCTAGTCCAAAAGTTTTTTGTTCGTTTGTTTGGGGCTTTTTTTTGTTTGTTTTGTTGTGTTTTGTTTTGTTTTGTTATGTTTTGTTTTTCTCTTGGGATTTCAGAATAACCATTAAGAGAAAATCACAGTAGCTCCGCATTTTTAGGGAAGAATTTCATCAGTCCAGGCAGTCCATGACATCCTCTACTAAGCTCACCTGCTTGGGCATTAAACCAGGGAAAGAGGATATTTGACTATCCCAATAGAAATGAGTTTAAATTGAGCTATCTTACTCTACAATCCCTCAACTGTCCTTAGGTGAATTGCAATAAAAGATGATAGGGCAATTATACTCTGCTGTTTTACCAGATGTCTCCATTTCTCTGAAATACTATTTTGCTCAGTTTGATAACCTCTGGATCATGAAATACCAAACAGAACCAGTGTGGCTAGTTACTCTTTCTTCATTACTGCAAGAAATATTCCCATGTCACACTTTATATTGGTTACAGTACTTCTTACAGGAAATAGTTTCTGTTATGTGATACTGATATAATTTTATTCAAGTGTAAAAGATTTGACTGTAATTTTATGGATAATATTTGTTTCTGGTGAATAATCCAGAAGGCACAGTGCACATGAAAGATCCCTCTTTTCCCCTTTCTTGAAAGTAGATGATTTGCAGTAATTGGCCTGGTTCCTCCAGTGCTTTTTAGGGAGGCTCTAGCTGATGGAAGAGTACTGAGTAGCTCTGAACTGAAGGCAGTCTCAGTGCTGCCGCTGTGACCTGATCTGTATCATCATTTCAGTCGTTTCCCATAAATCTTTAAGAGATATAAGCAGCAGAAACTAATTTCCCAGATCCCACATGGAGTACTGCGTCCAGCTCTGGAGCCCTCAGCACATGAAAGATATGGAACGGGTGCAGAGGAGGGTCACAAAATCAATTGGAGGAATGGGACTCATCTGCTATGAACAGATACCGAGCCATTTGGAGTTGTTCAGCCTGAAGACGACAAGGCTATGGGGAGACCTTATTGTTGTCTTTGAGTACCTAAAGGAGGCCTATAGGACAGATGAGGACAGATGCAATTTTAAGCAGTGCCTGTTGCAATAGGACAAGGGGTAATGATTTTAAACTAAGAAGGGAGTTTTAGACTAAGTACAAGGAAGAGTTTTGGGGTTTTTTTTCTTACAATGAGCTTGGTGAAACACTGGAACAGGTTGCTCAGATTGATATTTGATCACTCCCTTGAAACATTCAGGGCTGGATAGGACAGGACTCCAAGCAATCTGATACAGTTGAAAATGTTCCTGCTTATTGGAGGTGGGTTGGACTAGATGATCCTTAAGGCTTCCTTCCAACCCAAACTTTTTTATGATGCTGTGAATATGGATCAGACAATGGACCCATTTATTCATGAGTCAGGATCAGTGTTGATAGATAAAATGATACCAGTATAAATTAATCACGCAGGAAAAATTGTTTTAAACCTTCTTAACATGACATATCCTGACTTGAGCAAAGGTGTTTTAAAGTAGAAAAAAAAGAAAATGAAGGATGGAGAAAAGAAGAAAGAAAAGGAAGGGTCCTGTGATACTTTCCTCTTCCTTTCCCCTAAATCCATGATACACTCTTGTGCTGATTTTGAGAATTGTAACAATTGTTTCCATGTAAAAAGTTACTAACTTAAGCTAAACAACTCCTGTTAGAGAAGAGAGCTGCCAGGTGTGCAGTCTAGCTGCCATCCAGGGAGGATTCAGCTGGGGCTCACCAGTGATCTACTGTAGATAAAAGATCTCATTGCTTCAAGGAGTACCCTTGAGAGGCATCCCAGATTTAGGGGAGATCATCACCATGCAGCTTACTTAGGCTGTCATATCTATGGAATAAAAATGATTGGCTCACAGTCAAATTGCGTACAATAGAAGAGCTGTGCACCAAGCTTATCAGTATTCACTGTGTTGCTCTTCTCTTCATGGGTTTCCTGAAGGAATTCTTGACCTACCCTTGTCTAGGGTCTTTATCTCCTCTGGAGACTGTATCAAACCATTGCTAGCTTGGTAAAGTGGATGGGTGGTAGGGCCTGTGTCACACAAGAACATTTGTCTGTATACCATGGCATTTCAGAGCATACAGTAAGGAAGAAGCACTGCAGAACACCCCGTTTTGAATGTCTTCCCTTTCTTATACAGAGCAAGCCATGTACTGACAGCTGATTTGCTTTTTCTTCTTTTGTTGTTGTTTCTTACTTTTATTTCCCATTTCTTTCTCTCCCATTCCTTCCATTTTATTATTTTCTTTTTTTCTTTTATTTTTTTAAAATTTTGACTTTTCTTTATGTTTTTATTTCTCTTTTTCTGTTTTTTTTTTTTCCTTTTCCTTTCCCTTTCATATTCCTTACTCAACTTTCGTGTCTGAAGGTAGAAGCCTGGATAAAATACTTTGGGTTTTTTTGTCCTTCAAAAGGAGTTTAAAAATCACTTTGGTATGGCACTCAATGATAGCTTAGTAAATATTTTGAGAGTAAGTTGTTGCTTAAACAGCTAGTAACTAAATGCTCTCAGAGAAGTCTCAAAAATTTGTTATTGAAAATGAAAGCAACTAGGGGTAGGGTCTAAGTGTTATCAAACTCTTCAGTGGGCAGCCCGATCTAGTGGGATTTGTCCCTTCCCATGGCAGGAGTGTTGGAACTGGATGATCTTTAAGGTCCCTTCCAACCTAAACTATTCTAGGATTCTAGGATTCTAATACAAACCGAAAAATATCATTTCCATGAAGGACTTAAAACAGTGAGCCAACATCCAGTTCCTCTCAAGCATCAGCTCTCAAGCATCAACCCTTTCACAGAATTGTTGATAACATAAATCTGCTTTATTTTCTGTCCTCAGGAAAAAGAAGTCACTGCCCGACAACTCTTTTCACGCAGTATTTCTAGGCAGTGGTGTATGCCCAAACACGCAGCAATCAATCTATGCATTTATAAACCTAGAAACACAAGAAAAGAACATAGCAAAAAGTATTTCTATTCTCACCTACATCGAAAGTTTTGATTTAAATACTGTTAGGAAAACAAACAGACTGTCCTCAGTAATACATGGAAATGGCTACTGGTTTTAATACCTCCAATATGTGTGTTTTGATATAAATCAGCTACAACAGGCATGGAAATATATGGGGGACTTAGTTATGTTAAAAAAATCCCAGACTCTACATTTCATTGCAGCCAGAATATGTGGGAGACTCAGGCTGAAAATTAAATTGGTATTTTAGTCATAAGTCTGCTTTACTATGCGATATGGATATGAGTTTAGTGTGTTTAACCCTAATACTGCATAAACCTTGAAAAAGGTCTAGATAGACTTGACCTCTATATGTTACACCTATAAAAATTTTTATATTATCTTGTGAAGTGCAATTATCTGTGGAGAGCAAACCAGTTGTCAATAAATAGCTAGTTCTTCATTATGAGACCTAAATTCTGGGCAATCATGTTGATTCTGAGATCAGTAATTTTAATTCTCAAAAATGATTTATTACCGTCAGAATTTGTGGTTGGGCAAAGGTTGAATAAAGTGTCTGAATGGACATTTTATATACAAAGATTGAAGCACGCAGCAAATTTTATTAACATCTTTATTGGAAACGTGAAGGCCTAAGCCTAAAAATCCCATTAACCTAATAGGACAAATAAAATGTAAGTGTCGGGACCCTTGTCATCCAGTGCCTTAGACTGCAGACACACACACATAATGGTTTTAGAAATAGTTTAAATACTGCATGAAAAAAAAGGCACACCCAACGATGCCTGCGATATAGGTGGAAAAAAAAGCAACCTGACTGCTCAGAACTTTCACAATAAAGAAAGATTAAAAAGACTTTCAACCACTCACAAAGACCAAGTGTCCAGCATAAAACAGCATCTCTTCTGAGTAGCCAGTTTTCTAAACACAGAGATCCTGCCCAGCAGAAAAAGTTATTGCCAAATCTCTTCTCATATTCCTTCCTTCTACATCAGCTCTTTGATGTGCAGGAATGAGCTCACAACAGCCTTGGAGTCTGTTTTATTAAATTCCATAAACAAAGTGAAAGGCAGTCTGAGGCGACAGCACTCCCTGATAGATATTTACATTCACAATAGATACTACTAAATCATCCAAGTGAGGGGTGACTTAATCTTTACATCTTTAAACCCTGACTTTGAGCAGGACTGAAGAAACAGCACACCTCAAGTACACAGGATTTATTGTTTTCATCTACTCAGGTGCCCACTTTATGTGAGTCCCTTATTAAAATATTACCAGAATCACCTAAAGCCTCTGTCCAAATTCTTGAGACGTATCTTGGGGTTTGAATATTTGCTGTTTAGGTGCAGTGTTTCATTTATTTCAAATACATCCTATCTTGAGATGCTTTTTCACTAGAGTTTTCAAATTGTAACCCATCTGTTCTTTATTTAGTGATGCACTTACTTTCTATCTCCAGAAAGGGAATGCAGCATATGAATGTAAGCTGTCAATTTTATTTTAAAGTCAAGTCCCTGTCTTCATAACACATTCTAATGCACCAGAAAGGATTGCAAAACCCTCTTAGTTGCTTCTGAGATATTGACTGAGAGAACAGGTTGTTTAGTCTAAAGAAGAAGAGGCTGAGGGGAGACATTATTGCTCTCTACAACTACCTGAAAAGAGGTTGTGGAGAGGAGGGATCTGGCCTCTTCTCCCAAGTGACAGGGGACAGGATGAGAGGGAATAGCCTCAGACTGCACCAGGGAAGGTTCAGGCTTGACATCAGGAAAAAATGTTTCAAGGAAAGGGTCATTGGGCACTGGAGCAGGCTGCCCAGGCAGGTGGTTGAATCATCTTCCCTGGAGGTGTTTAAGGCATCAGTGGATGAGGTGCTCAGGGTTTAGTTTAGTGATTGATAGGAATTGTTTGACTCAATGATTCAGTGTGTCTTTTCCAACCTGGTGATTCTATTATAATGTATTCTGCCAATAAAAATGCCGAGTACAGAGTTTGCTAACAGTTGAGAGCACAAGACCAAAAGGATGTCTTTCCAGGTCAGGCAAAGCTCTGTTCAGTCTCACCATCCAATGGGTTGTCATTCTGTTGTCTCCAGAGAGAGCATAGTGAGCAATGGCCACCAGTTCCCCAATCCTGTGTTGAATTCTTTCACTCTATCCTTCTGAATTTTTAGGAATATTAATCACATTTCCTTCATTATCAAACAAATAGTGGGGCATCCTCACAATATTCTCTGTGACTCTGCAAGAGAGAAGCTACCTATCCCAGAGACATTATCAATGTATTTAACGCAGGGTAAGCTCTCGTCTCCACAAAGCTGGCTGCTCTCCTCTTGGGAGGTACTGCAGATGCTGTGCTTCTAGCCACTAGAATGTGAGTGTAGCTTGGGTAGACTTTGAAACTATGATGCCTGGGGAAACAGTGTGAAAAGGCAAGGAAACAATTAGAGGTGGTCACCAAACTGAAACAGAGACTCAGATTCATGAATCTCCCTGAACTTCCATTCTAACACGGTGTATTTCAGACTCTTTTGATTTTGATCTCTAAATATGAGCTTCCAGAGTTTTGAAAGAGACCAAATAATAATGAGGTAATCAGCGTTCCTTTTCAGCGTAATATACTATCACAATGGGATAAATGAAAGGTTTCTGCTAAAGTCTTTTTCTTTATAATTCAGTGATATAAGGACTAAATGCTGCTGGAGATTTTGCACAAGGAGAACTCACTAAAATTCAAGAAAAGGTATTATCTTTGAGTCTTAAGTAGGTTTCTTGCTTTTTAAGTGTAAAGAGAGGTGGAAATATCACCAAGGCTTTTCATGATTTGCTTTCTTTTTATTGCACCTGTAATAGGAACTGTAGGTCCTTCTTGCTGCACAGCTGATTGCTGCATAGTGAAAAAATCAACAGCAAACATGTGAATTGCATTGACTCTGTGTTTTCACATGTCCTCTTCCTGAGAAAAAAGGACTTTTTGTTGCTCCTGAAAAACAATAGAAGTAGAGGAAATACTGCCAGAAAATACTTGACTGCAATTCCTACTGCCTACATGAATGGGACACGAGACCTAGCAAAGTGCATAATATCTACATTATTAAAGTATAAATATCTACACTGCTGTTGTATACATCTGGGCTCATCATCCTAAAATTTTTGTTACTGATAATAAGATGTAGATATAATTGACCTATTTCAGATACCTACATTTGACTATATTGGAGATGTATTAGATTTAAAGGGCTTTACAATTTTTTTCCAAACTGCTGTCAATATATTTCTTAAGAGGCCTTTAGAGTTTCAGTGATGAGTTGCTCTTGAAAGAATACAAGGAAGAGAAAAAACAAGAACATAACAAATTTGAAACACTAAAAAGTGTGAGAATGGCTGGAGAAAATTTTGTCGGAATCAATTCCTTCATATATGTGAAGTAAGATTCTGCAGAAGAAAATTGGATCTTTTCCATTAAGAAATATGGAGCAGTTGAACAAAAAAAGTATATGTACATAAACATTTGTATGTACATACCCATCCCTCACCACAAGAAGGATGTTGAGGCTCTGGAGCGTGTCCAGAGAAGAGCAATGAAGCTGGTGAAGNGAGCTCAGCTTTTGCAATATGTATGAACCTCATTATTGACTGTATTTAACTAAGCGCCACTCTTAATAAAATTGGGATTTGCTGACGATCATCGGATGTCCTGTCTCCCTTCGTCAACACTGAGGGGCATGTTTTAGAGATTGGTAGGAATGGTTGGACTCGATGATGCGGTGGGTATCTTTCAACCTGGAGATTCTATGATAACCCATACATGTCATTGATACACTGAAGAAAAGTAGGATATTCTCCTGTGTGTTTTGAGAGTTTATAAGACCAAGACCATCTTCTTACTCTATTAGATACAAATACCCAACACCTATTATTTTAATTTCTTTGGAACCATTTCAGTTCCTTTCTGTAGGGTTGTACTGACACAGAAGCACAGCCCAGGCTTAACAATTGGCTCTGACTTTTCTGCAATGTGGATTAAATACAGTGAGATTGTTTCACTCTTGTGGAATAGGTTTGAAACATGGATGACTTTTTCATGTTCTTTTCGTAGTTTGCCTCATTTGCAACTCTCATTTCAAATCCAGAATTATCTTGCCAGAATGGCCTTGTCTGGTATCTCACATATATAAGACCATAAGCATCCTTGTGAGAGTTGCTTTTAAACACCCTCTTCCCTATATCAAATTGCCAGTTTCTCTTTGGAGCCTTCTCACAGTGGAAACTTCTTTACAGGATCTCCTGAAGCTTCTCATCTGGTTGTGTGAGAACAACGTGGGGAAATTTCTCCTACAGCTTTCCTTTTCTGCAGGAGAACCACTCCAAAGAAGTTTAGGATGCTGAGTAATTCAGGAGTATTCACTGGGAGCAACTGGTGTTACAGACCACAGGGAAAAGGGTTGATCAACTGAATGTGTAAAAAATACGGACCGAGCCTCAGGCCTCCAGAGTCTTAATAGTATTAGTGACTGACGTGCTTTAGTGAAACAAGCCAATATTTGTCATTCTATGAGTTTCTTGTAATGAGATGGAGTTTGTTTCCCTCTCTACTTGCCCTATCTTTGTTGCAGGAATAGTGCAGGTATTCTATCAAACAAACTCAAATTGTGTAAGTTTGACCAAAAAATTAATTCGACAATTTGAATCTCATTTTGCCTTTAAAATTATAAAAAAGGACTCTCAGGATCACTTCTAGAATCAAAACTCTGATTTCAAGTCTGCTTGTTTGAGGTCATATATGACACCACTAGCCTCTTGAACAGTGTAAATTTAAATTACATATCTTCCAAATGCAGGTTTCTGATCCCATTCTAATCCTCCAATGAGTTTAATTTTTCAAGAGTATCAGATTCATGGCCCTGGAGATTGAAGTCCTATCCAAAGTGCAACAATTGTTCTCAACTAAGTGGTAGAATATTGGGTTATTAAAATATCTTCTAATGCAGTTGTACAAACTTGCCCACAATCTTCCTTTAATGTAGCTCAGACCTATGTTGGAGGGAGGCACTGGCCCTTCTGCCAATTGCAATGATCATGCTGATGGTTCGGTGATGTGAACACCTGTCCCTGTGCAAGCCATCTGCAATGTCCTATTCATTTCACTTAATGACTTACGGGCATCACTAAGCGTAGCCAGACACAATCAGTGATCTGGAAATGAAAGGTTTTCTATCCTCTTATCAATAGCCTGAGGTGCCCTGCCCTTTTTGGTGGTGTTTGTGTAATTATGAGTTAAGGTTGTGTATTCAGTAATGAGCAAGGCTTTCCTCTGAAAACCAAGCAGGATTTAGTATTTTTTTCCTCATTTTTTTAATAAGTCTAGGATTGTGTTTTTATTGCTATAAAATTTATGAAAAAGATAGACAAAGTTAAACATAAAGTGTTGCAGAACTTACACACTGACTTACAGTTGAAAGCTATGGAAAACAGTATATGGTTTATGGGATCAATTTTCGTTCTCACTTCCTGGATCACTGTAAATAGTGTACAGAGAACAACAGAACAATTTTAATAGCAAAGAGTCTTGCCTATGAAACTTCCTTGGTTCCAGCTGTGCTCTGAGAAATTAAATCATCTTGGGTAGAAGGTGATTCCAAACCTTTGTCTTCCAGAAAAGCACACAGCAGAGTGGGTAATACGCTCTCTCATTTTAGTAGGGCAAAGGTTCCTTTGCGCAGCACTTCATGATTTCAGGTGGGAATAGTAGGTGCAGAAAGTATTTCTTCAAGATTGTATTTGGCATGCAACCATGGGGGCTTATTCCCAGATTTTTTTCTCCTTGATATTTCCCAGTTATTTTGTTATAGCAAGTACTGCACTGAGTTAAAGGCAAGTACTGTATTCCTGAGATCCATTTCAGGGTAAATGATTTTTCCTTTGATATTCTAGCTTAAATATGGATAGATAACTGACACTCACTGCTTTCTCCTGATTCTCCATGGCATATCAAGAACTGCTCAGGGCAGAGGAGAATCAAGAATCAGGTGCCTGATTTCACTTAAGCAGGCAGATGCAGCTAAGTGAAGCATTGCATGCATTTGCCATTTAGAAACTGCTTTCATCTATACCTAGTCTTTTACATTGTATAAAGATCCACACTCGGAGTCTATAAAACAGAAATAACTGAATTGCCTAATCATAATGACTAGGTGAATCACAGACACAAACTGAGCTGAGCAGGAAAATAAACTAAAATTAGCAACTGCATGTCCCTGGCCTAGGGCAACATCCAGCTGATGAAGAGAGACAGCTGGGATCTCATCCTCACTCTATGTTCGGTTACCAAAACAAATTAGTTGTGTCATTCCTATCATAGTAAGGATAATAGCCACCTTCTGAAGCACCTGCACTGCCATTTCTGTGTGGGTTTGCTTCTTTGTGTTCCCGGTTCACCTGCCTGGATGTATTCATCAGGAGATCATACAAATATCAGGAGATCATATAAATATTGGGAGAGAGAGTAGTGGAACAACTGTTATTACATATGTCAGTGATAATTCACCTAAAGCCCTTGCGCTCACTCTTCACAGGCTCTGTAAAGGCATTTCAAAGGATCTATGTAGCCATGTTTTGATTCATCATCTCCTCGTTGGGTTTTCATGCTTTTCTTGCTTGCCACAGATTAACACTCTCCCTCTCTGGGGAGGCTGTAAATGGCATTGGCTGTAAATGCTGCAACATAGCTTTTTATAAACTAATCAATATTTAATCATTGTAATAGTTTGGAGGTTAAGAGAGGTTCAGACATGGAAATTATATTTTGCTTTCCTGATATTGAAAAAAGCTCACTTCGACTCTGTGGGATTAATAAATCATATTATTCCCAGTATAACAGGAGTCCAAATTACGTGTAGGCTACATGAATTACCCAAGGTTACTCAATGTATCAGTAGCAGAGCAATGAATGAAACTGGTAAGGACCTGTCCTTCAGATTATTCCCAGTGAATTAGACTAATCCTGTCTGTGTATATTTCAAAGGATATAATCTCAGATGTAAACTGTTATTGTGAGCTGTCTTTTCTGTCACAGCCCACATTCATTCCCCTTTGCATTTTACTCCATTTAGTATGACCTAGTTCATCATATTAATTAAGATGCAGAACTAGAAGCACTCAGAGAAGTAGTATGTTAATCTTGATGTGGATGAATTAATCAAGTGATGGTGAGCAGCTAGCCAAACAGCCTGACAAATGGAAAATATTTTCAATGAAAGTTATTTTCTTAGAGTTACTACACACAGATCATCTTCCTATCTTGAAACGGTAGTTCTAAGCTAATCACTTCCAAGTATTTTGACCTAAAGACAAGAACACAGTTCTCACCTCTACCTTGTCTTTTCCTTGATGTTTCCTGAGGACCTTGACCTCAATGGAAAATGAGAAGCCTAAATAGAAATCAGGTTCCCTTCTCTGCAGATCTCAGCCAATAAGCAAGGAACCTGTTTTACTGACTCCATATACGGGTTGTCTATGGTAGCATCAATCACCTCTCATTCTAGGCTTGTAGAGCAGAAAAAGCCACTTAGCTCCTCTTCCAAATCAAATGGTCTTATTAATCCACAATCTGTGTATTAACAGCTAAGGCACAGCTAAAAACAAGAAAAACATGGGATGAGATAAAGACAGTGTAATAGGTAAAGCAGAAGCTGCATGAGCAGAAGCTGCTATATTTAACAGTTTGAGCTTCAACCTGCTATATTTCTTCTTTTCATTTGGCCTAAGACTAGTTTTATCCAGTGAGCAATTTATAAGACATGCCAACATTTAGTTCCTCGGTCTTTGGGAAACAGATATTTCTGTTTTGAAGTCTGACTGGAAAATAAAAGTAAATAATTACCAGATAAATGCGTAAGTTCGTTTATATTTGTCCTTTCCATCTTCACATCTGTTATGAAAAATAGAAAGAATATTTGCAGGAAATGCTTAAAGAAACTTGTTATTTTAATACATATACAAATGCTCTAGGTGCAGCAATGGCAAAGCAGGTCTAATACAGCTGTGGAGGTTCATTCAGGAAAAAATTCTTCATGAAAGCTTTCCTGAATAGCTGTGAAAAATGAAGTGCATGTACAGGAGAAAAAAAAAGAGACCATTAAGACACAAATTTTCTTCAAGAATGTATTTCAGTAGGTTTATCTGCCTCCTCCTCATTAAAAAAATCTTGTACTATCTGAAATCTACTGCTTCCCTCAAGCAACAGAATTTCAAATTGATTCTGCTTCAGGATGAAGGTGTTTAACATGCTGGTTAGAGCACTGGCTTCTTTGCATTGATTTGAAATGGTGTATTAATGTTACTACAAAACAGATTACCCAGGGTTATTTAGGGTTAAGGCTACATTGTCTCCCAGGACAATAATTAACTAGTCAAAAACCCAGCTTTTGTTCTCATCTTACTTAGTCTTATCTTCCTTTGTATAACAAGACCTCTTTCCCTCTTTCAATTACTTACACATACAGTTTGCTGTTGCTACATATCTTTCCTAATACACCCAGCACCTTGCTCAGCGCATTTTCTCTGTAGCTTTTTCTAACTCGATGGAATTAGAGGAAGAGGGTGAGGAGAGCTTTATGTCCATTATTTGGACCTTTAAAGGTATCACTGGCATTGTCTTTGATTTTTTCTTCCTCAGAAAATGTGTTTAATGGCTCCAAACCAATTGGACTCTCCTACTAAATGGTATTTTGCAAACAACTCAGAAAAGTTATTTCATTTGTATGATACCTACACAATGCTGTAACCTTCCAGGATCATTTCCTTCAAGTCTTCCTCAAGGATTTCCCTTTAGCATTTTGGAATAGTTTATTTTATAGAAAAAAAAATCACTGAATAAGGTTTAGAAAGAAGAGAAAATTCAATGGGAGTGAAGACAATCACCAAAAATTAAATGACATCAAGTATTATTGTTTTCTATTTTTCTCATGCCTTTCCAGCACAATTGAAAGCACTCAACCATTTTCCAGAATTCTTGAGTCCAGGAAAAGGAAACTGCTGAATTTACTGCAGTTACTGTTTTGTGGCTGGCACATCACTGGAAGTGTGCAAAGTTAACATCAGCGATGCCCCATCATTAGAAATGTTCAAAGTCAGATTGGACAGGGCTTTGAGCAACTGGATATTGTGAAAGATACCCCTGCCCACAGCAGAGGGTTTGAACTAGATGTCTTTAAAAGTTTCTTCTAACTATAACCATTCTATAATTCTATGATATTATGATTTTGTCATCCAAAATCCAAGCTGTAGTATTCATGTAAGAATAGTTCTGATTGTTCCTTGTGGTCATCTCCTCTCTCCCAAGCATGGGTAGCAATGCTGACCTGTTTTAAGTTTGCTAAAGATGTTCTTAAATCATGGAATCACAGAATAGTTTGGGTTGACAGGGACCTTAAAGTTCTAGCTCCAGTACCCATGTCATGGGCAGGGACACCTCCCACCAGACCAGGCTGCCCAAGGCCCCATCCAACCTGACCTTGAACATCTCCAGGGAAGGGACAGCCAAAACTCCCCTGGGAAGCCTGTGCCAGTGCGTCACCAATTTCATAGCGAAGAAATTCCTCCTTATGTCTAGTCTAAATCTGCCCCTTTCCAGTTTACAGCCACGGCCTCTTATCCTATCACTACATGCCTTTGTAAACAGTCTCTCCACAGCTTTCTTGTGGGCCCCCTTCAGGCACACACACAGATGCTGAAAATAATCTGTAAATTCTTCTCACCTTGAAAAAATACAGTGTTGTTTCTGCAAAATGCAAGTGTCTTACATTTAATGAGTTGTTATCAACATTACTGTAGCCCAATACAGAAAAAGAAGTTGTTTTGAAAGTGTCATCATTTAAGCCTTATTTGACAGCTAAACAGAAAACAATTGTTCTGTCACTCAGTTACCCAACCCCACTTGGGAAGAGGAATAGGGAAAGGAATGGAAAAATTCATGGCTTGAAATAAAAAGTTTTAATAAAACAATAAAAAAAGATTAAAAAATAATGACGATAAAATATACAAAATTCTGTTCAGACCAAGTATGGCCAAAGAATGCACACCCCCAGAGGTGAATGCCAGATGATGGACACACATCAGTTCCAGCAAACACAGATATCACAGTCTGATAGGAATCAGATGCCAAGAGCAGGGGGACAAGCAGGGCCCCAAGGGACAGTGGACGCCAAGAAGAAGGGGCCTTATGAGGAACGGCTGAGAGAGCTGGGGTTGTTTAGCCTGGAGAAGAGGAGGCTGTGAGGAGACCTCATTGCTCTCTATAACTACCTGAAAGGAGGTTGTGGAGAGGAGGGAGCTGGCCTCTTCTCCCAAGTGACGGTACAGGACAAGGAGGAATGGCCTCAAGCTCTGCCACGGGAGGTTTAGGCTGAACATTAGGAAAAAAATTTTCATGGAAAGGGTCATTGGGCACTGGAACAGCCTACCCAGAGATGTGGTTGATTCACCTTCCCTGGAGTTGTTTAAGGCACAGGTGGACGAGGTACTGAGGGGCATGGTTTAGTGATTGATGGGAATGGTTGGACTCCATGATCCAGTGGGTGTTTTCCAACCTGGAGATTCTATGATTCTACAATCTGTGGGAAAATTCAAACATATATAGGGAACACGATGTTCACAGTATGGAAAACTTCTGTTGGCCCGTTTAAGTCAGTTGTTCTGGCTATTTACATCCTGGCTTCTTATATCTTCTAACTTGTGAAGTATGGAAAACTGAGAAAGGTCTGCGTTTCCTTCATAACAATGCAAAACATCATTTATTTTTCATCATTCTCATACCTAAATCTAGAGCAAAATTTATTCTATCCTGGCTGAACATAAACATCACCTAGAAGCAACGGTAAATAAAAGGTGTTACGAACACTTCTCTCACTGAACCTAAAATGCTGTAGCTACTGAGAACTGCATCTACTTAGAAGAAAATTGACTCTATCCCATCCGAATCTAGAAGAGAAAGATACTGCATGTGGTTTCCTGGATAGCAGGGACTGGACTGATTGACCTAGGATGTCTTATTCAGTCTAACACCCTCTGTTCCTGTGAAAAAGGAACACTATTAAAATGAATGATGAGGTTTCATTGCTTGAGATCCAGAAGTGCTGTTGTTTCTCAGTAAAACAAGACAGCAAGCATCTTACTGATGCCTCCTGAATTATAACATGTACTATGGTAATTCATGTTGCTCCTTTAAACCTAGAGCAGATGGTTATTGAGCTGAACCTACAAGGAAGAAAAAAAATAAAATGACCCTTAGGAAAACATGTCGCAAATTGAACTAAATTGCTGGCTTTCTCTTTCTAGCAGTTTAGGAGATGTTAATGAGTTTATGTTATATTAAATGTAGTGAACACAAGAAGGGGGTTATACATTCTGAGTACTAAGTCAATAAGATTTGTTAGGACATTCAGTTTCAAACAAAATATATTTTCCTCATAGAGAAGTATGAGTGGTAAGGCAAGCAAGATAAACTGGGAACTCATCTATGCAAGGATCATACAAGCAGATGTACTAGTATTTTGCCTAATCAAAAAATGTAGGCAGAAGACATGAGATGTATTTATAATGTATCTCAAAAAATGAATAGTCATTCTAGACTAACACCCTTTTTGGTTATAACTGCAACTTCCTTTACAGCTAATTAGCCCAATCTCAGCTTTCCAGACTTTCATTGTATAAATAAATATTTCTCTTCTTCAGTTACATGCAGAAGAAAAGGAATACAGCCCAAACAAAGCCATACTTTTTGTAATAAAGTATTTTGGCCCTGTTTACTGAGTAATGGAACCTAGACGACAATTACGCTAAAATAAGATCATAGAATCATAGAATCATAGAATCACCAGGTTGGAAAAGACCCATCGGATCATTGAGTCCAACCGTTCCTATCAAATTCATTGAAGATCATAGGATCGTAGTTGATGATCAAAGTAATAGTGAGCTCTTTCAGTGATGGAGCAGCAAGAAAATCAACCAAATAAATCCCTGGAAAAATTAAACAGAGTGAAGAGACACTGAACGAAAGCTAGTGGAAATTAATTAGACAATGAGATTTTGAACTCTATTAGTACCTCTTATCAATAACAAGCAATCATTGCTTTCAATAGCCAGTATGAGTAGAATTATGGAGGTTTCACATTAATAAGAAATATATCATCCTCTTCTCACATGGTCTTCATTGTTCATGTGATGGTCCAGAACTATTCAGAATTATATGGAAAACCTGTTTTATTAAGCTCAGTGTCCTCACTAACATCAACTTGAATTCCATAATCATTCCTCTGACAAGTGATAGATTCATAACACAAGTCTTCCCTTTTAACATTTAATGGAATAAAAAGGAATTATGGTGTTGCACCGCTTTATTTTGTACAACCTAACAAAAGGTTAACCTGGGATTCTGGTCTCCACTCTAAGGACTGTTTATGTATTTCATATTATAGTGTCCTTGAATAAAAACAGAAATATTCCTGAAAACAGAAACAAAATGCAAGAAAGTTCTCTTTAAACCTGCTAGTTCAGAGTATTTCTCACTGATCTTAGAGCTCATGCATTCCCAGCTGTACAGCAGTTCAACATCAACAAGAATTGTAAAATGCCTTCATAACTTCTTATGCTGAGCAGCAGAATGATGGTGTGTGAGAGCTGTGAGTATGAGAGAGCTGCAGGTCAGAGGAAGGTCTTCCACTTCCTAAGCAAGTACACTTTTATTCACTAAATCATCATGTATCCTTGAATAAGGATGTTTCTCAGAAACTTTTGCTGTCATTTATGATATTAAACAGAACTGTGACTTGGCTTCAGCACTCTTTGGTTTCTTATTTGCTCTAGTTTGTTGTTACATTTAAAGACATACATTGTGACACGTGTAAAAAGGCAGCAGGTAATGGACAAGTCTTGAACTTGTATTAGTTGCATGCCAAAGCCAAAATAATCAAGGAAAACACAGGTGAATTGTTGTTTGCATACAGCTACAGTCTGCTAAATTATATGCCTAAGAATAATTAAGTTGTTCTAGAATTATTTTGCTCAAATTATAAAGTATCTTAATCACAGAATCACAGAATCACAGAATGACGGGGTTGGAAGAGACCCACTGGATCATCGAGTCCAACCATTCCTATCAAACACTAAACCATGTCCCTCAGGACCCCGTCCACCCGTAACTTAAACACCTCCAGAGAAGATGAATCAACCACCTCCCTGGGCAGCATATTCCA
>WAAB01018843.1:24399-43146 GCA_013389865.1 Piaya cayana
CTGTCCAGGCCGGAGGCTGACAGTTTCTGTAGCAGAATGCTGTGAGAAACTGTGTCAAAGGCTTTGCTGAAGTCCAGGAAGACCACGTCCACAGCCTTTCCCTCATCCAGTAGACGTGTCACTGTGTCATAGAAGGCAATCAGGTTGGTTTGGCAGGACCTGCCAAATCTGACAACAGCAACAAAAACACATCATATGTTAGGACTAAGACTGACTGAACAGAATCCATGTGCAGGTCCCTCTGTTTGTAAGATGTTCTTCAAACCTTCAAATTCTGCACAGGATACTAAGCATAATTATTTGCAAAATACAGTGTCACCCATGAGTTATTTCAGTTATATTTATCTCTGACACCTTTGATAGCAACATGATATCAGATTCTCTAAAGGAAAATTTTCATGGAGAGTTCAAATCAAGAATTTATCCTGAAGGAGGAAGTTCAATATACAGAAACAATTCCCAGACTAGCCTAAATCACAGAACTAATCATAACATCTAGGTGATCCAGCCCAAAACAATACTTTGAACACAACTGCGTAGTTGTTTATATCTGACAAAATATGGGAAATGGTATTGGAAATTTGTTGAAATATGTTCATTAAGATCGTTAAAAACTAAAATGAGAAAAATAATCCACCACTACTTATTCTTGTGTCTAACATACTGAGGTTGTGCATTCTGTCCATAACTTCACTTTCACTATAGAAACTATTAAGTTGGAAAAGAAAAGATGTTCCATCTGATATGCCAATTGCAATAAAAAATATTCATCAAGTGGTTCCGGAAAACATTGCAGCATCTATGCCCTTGTAACAATGTTTAATGAAAAAGTAGTTTTCATTTATTTCACCCTTGCACACATTTTTGATATGTGATAATAGAAGGAATTATTCCCAAATCCCATCTTTGCAAAGACATTTCATGACCGACATCAGAACAAACTTCTTTAAACAAGAAAGAACACTTCTATGAGGATCATTGCGAAACAAAGCAGTCCATAATTATCTAAAGGGTTTCAGATTTTGTCACAATAGCGACTGAAACAGTAGTTAAGAAAAAAATCAGGTTTACTAAAGCAATGCTCCCCACAGACTGTTCTACACTTCACTTCCTTTCTTGCAGCCTTGTGTTGCCAGGGGACTGACAGCACGGTAACAATAAATATTGCCTTGATAAATATTCTGAGGAACAGTGTCTTAAATATTTATTGCTCTTATTTTCTTTTTTCCAAAGCATTTCCTAATAAAATCAGATAATGCAATGTAGATAGGTTTCATTTCACAAAATGTAAATGCCTATAGCACAGACATCTACATTCCAGCAAAACACTCAAGGCAGCATATAGAATCATTGAATCATAGAATGGCTGGCATTGGAAGGGACTGTAAAGGTCATCTAGTTCCAACACCCTCCCTAGGGCAAGGACACCTTCCAGTAGATTATGTTGCTCATAGCAACATAATCAAGACCAGATTTAAGACCAGATCCAGCCTGGTCATGAACACCTCCAGGGACAGGGCATCCACGACTTCTCCAAATGACCTGTTCCAGTGCCTTACCACCCTCACAGTGAAAAGTTTCTTTTTAATATCTAATCTAAATCTACCTTCTTTCAGGTTAAAACCATCACCCCTCATCCTGTCAGTGCACTCCCTTATAAGAAGCTTCTCCTCAGCTTTCCTGTGGGCCCCCTTTAGGTTCTGGAAGGCTGCTCTAAGGTCTCCCTAGAGCCTTCTCTTCTCTGGACTTGATCCCTATTGTCTCAGCCTGTCCACATAGGGGAGGTGTTACAGCCCTCTGATCATCTTTGTGGCCTTCCTCTGGACTTGCTCCAACAGATCTATACCCTTCTTGTGCTGAGGACTCCAGAACTGAACGCAGTATTCCAGATGAGGTCTCATGAGAGCGGAGTCAGGGGGAACAATCCCCTCCCTCTACCTGCTGGTCACACTTCTTTTGATGCAGCCCAGGATTTGATTAGCTTTCTGGGTTGCATATACACATCACCTGCTCAAGTTGAGCTTCTCATCCACTAGTGACTAGTAGGAACTATAAGCTCTCAATGGAAAGAGATGATGGACTTCTAAAGCACAGTTCACATTACCTAAAATAGAAATTTAAAATGGGTAGACTGCATAACTAGAAGTACCCGCTTCTCTACTTTAAAGAGTCAAGGGTGACCAACTCAGAGATAGATGTGCATATTTTAGAGCTCTAGAATGCAACAACAGGAATCCTACCCTCAGCACCTGATTTCTAAAGGCTGTGCAAATCTCTCCGTTGTGTGTGTTATGTTCACATTAACAGTTGCTATGCAATTACTACCATTATACTATTATTAAAACTTCAGCATGGAGCTGGCTTAACAAAACGCCTTGTATCAAAACAATTCCTGGTTCCCAACCTTCACATTTCATCTAAACAAGAAATCGTACCCCTGGTTACCTATGATTTTTCTGAGCAAGGATGTACTGATAAATTAGTTATTTGTGCCAAGCAGCAAGTATAATAATTAATTAGGCTTTTATGGAGTTCAATTTCTCACATCTGAAATTTTTCAAAGCTAAAAATCTCTGTATGAGGAAATGACTGAGCTGCATGCTTGTATCTCACTGTATCCTGAGATAAATGCTGAAAATCCTCCACAGGTACAGAATTTCAGGGTCTTTTGTCACTCCTACTCTGACAGAATGATTTATAGCACAGTTTTGAATCCCATCTTCAATTACCAAAACCTTCTCATTTGCTGTACAGGGACAGGTATATCCCTAAATTTTCCCTGGCTTAGGTTTTGGGATTTTTTATTTTTACCTAAAGTGTTTAAACTTTAGGTTATAATGTTTCTCATTGTGTGCTTTATTGTACCAAACATCACAGTATGCAAGTTCTTTCTGGAATCGCATACTTTATCCTCTTGCCTCGGGGTCAGGATGACTGCCACTTCCCATTTCCCAAGATACTGTTTTGTTAAATACAATGAAGATTGCAAAGTCTTAAGTCTAAACCGGTACTTCAGAAAATAGAAAGCTGACTGGCAATAGACACAGGCATGGCACAGATGTGTACTGAGGATGCCTTGCAGGAGGTTACTCATGGTAGGGAGCTGGAAACCTAGCCTAGGATGAATTAAATCTGTTGTGGTGTTTGGGATAATTAATAAACAATCCTATTCTAATAGTATTGTCCACAGTGTCAGTTTACGTTTGACATTACATACTGTGTTATGGTCATTCGTTTGCTACCCTTGAGGTACCGGCAATAAGCCATAACCTGTATCAGCGAAAGACTTTTTTTTCTCATTGTTTGTGACAACATCATTTTTTTAATGAAGGTAGGATCTAATTCATCTTGACGATGCAGTCCCAAACATGTCAAGTAATATTGCTACAACCTCTAATGACATTGGATTCATTCCTAAATATCCATTTACCATATATTAACTTTTATATTCATGAATATACCAAAGTTGACATTTACACCTTGGTTGGCACAAGAAGATCTCTCATATCATAGAATGATCTCTCATATCATAGAATGATAGAATCATAGTACCATAGAATCATAGAATAGTTTGGGTTGACAAGGACCTTAAATATCATCCAGTTCCAACCCCTCTGCCATGGGCAGAAACACCTCCCGCTAGATCAGGCTGTCAAAGGCCCCATCCAACCTGGCCTTGAACATCTTCATGTATGAGGCAGCCACAACTTCCCTGGGAAACCTTTTTCAGTGCCTCACCACTCTCATCATGAAGAAATTCCTCCTTATATCTAGTTTAAATCTGCCCCTCTCCGGTTTATATCCGTTGCCTCTAGTTCTGTCACTACAGGCCTATGTAAACAGTCCCTCCCCAGCTTTCCTGCAGCCCCACTTCAGATACTGGAAGGTAACTATAAGGTCACCTCAGAGACCTTATATCAACACTAATACCTAAGTTCATGTGACATTTGTTGCACTTTATTTTTCTGAGACACAAGATTTTAAAATAAAAATGATAGCTAGAGCATCCTGGCTTTGTCATGCTGCCTTCTTGGAACATGCTTTCATCTCTGTGCTTTCACCCCTACACTTCATGTTGCACTATGCTGAGGAAGATGGTGGTGTCATTTCTTTATTAAACACTTTCTGGGATGCTTAAAATGAGAATTGTTACATTGCATCAAGTATCTTTACAAGAATATTGCAAGAAATCCAGGGGCAGGACAATCCATCAGTCAGCCTAGGACTGGGAAAAAAAAAAAAAAACAAACCAAAATCAACAGATTCCATTTCTTTATTTGCTACATATTCCATTGTGAGTTTGTGACAATTCGTGGAAGGTCAGATTGAAAGTTTACAACAAATAAATCAACATAAATAGTTAGTTATTTGAGTAAACTTAGTATATGGTAAAAAATATAACATTTCATTTCTTTTTATTCTTTTGAACTGTGTCAAAGAAATGAATGAAATGACAGAAAATCATGGCCGGGACTATCAATTGTTCACCTTGAGGTCTGAGATAACTCTCTTTTGGTGTCATCATGCAAATACATGCATTACCTGTTGTAGTATACCCAGGAGTGGAGCATGATAAAGAAGAAAACAAAATATTAAGGAATGTTTATTGGACATAGTCAGAGGCTGCCAGGGGACTGAGTTAAGATGGTAGCAGCAAGTACCATGAGCTGAAGGGATTTATTCATTGCTCATTTCTGTAGGCTATAGCTGCATTTTCCAGATTTCTAGCAAAATTTTTTTGACTCACAACATATTCTCTCCTTGTCTTCAGTGTCACCTCATTACCAATAATAACGGAAGTTTTCCATTTAAATTGTGACTTCAGGATAGATTTAGTTTTGGCATATGCCTGGATAGTGCCTCAGGGTGATGCTTTATGTTAATTTTAAGAGGAACTCCTGGATATTAAAACCATTCCTGTTGCACGTAATAGCTGTCAGGTGACTTATAGGCAGAGTTTCCTGGGTCTGGCAGTAATTCATTTTGTCTGTATGACATGTGGAAAATGACCGTGATTTGTATTGCAGTAACATACCGGTAATAATATGGTCTGTACAGTATTTTATAATTTGTATTAATTGTCAGCTTTATGACACATATTGTTTGGCACTTATTCTCTATTTCCCTCTCTCCTTCATTTTTCCAGGTTTTTTTCTATCCTCATATAGGATGCAATAAGCATCTAGAAGGCTCACAGCATGCAGAGATACTTCAAAGTCTACACATACTTTCTGTCTTTCACAGATGGTGTTTTTGTGCTAACTTTATTGCTGCCACCTTCCTCTCCTAACAGAAATTTCAGAGTATATAGTCATCTCACAGGGAAAGATCGTAGAAATATTCATATTCTTGTAATCCTCAGGCAGATACTAAGCTACATTCAACTGCCAAATACACCTGATAAGGCAACCCTCCCATGGGAATATTAGTTTTAACTCTATTTGACATATCATTCCTTCCCCAACATGCTCACTACAGCCAGTGCAGCAGTGGAGTGTCAAAAGGCAGCCTGTGTGGGAAGAAACCTCCAAAAGAGCAGATTTTTAGTGTATAGTTTCAAAAACCAAAAATAACTCATCAGAGTTTTTTGAGAAATCATTGAATTTGAGATCTGAACTTAGTTTTATTAAAATAACTGGTGTCATCTCCTTGTCTTCAGAAATAACTTTTTTTTTTTTTGGAACAGCACTGGGTTTTGCTGTGTCTGCTCACACCAGAAGTATATTTTGGGTCTGCAACACAACACAAACCATGATAAATGACCTTGTGCAGCATATCTGCACAGGCTGGCTCATATGAGAACTCAGCAGAATTTGATATGTCCTTGACAGCATGCCATATCTTGGGTTTCATTCTGCTGGAGGGGAAGAATCACAGAATCACAGAATAGTTCAGGTTGTAGGGGACCTTAAAGACTATCCAGTTGCAACCCTACTGCCATAGGCAGGGACACCTCCCACTGGATCAGGTTGCCCAAGACCCCATCCAACCTGACTTTGAACACCTCCAGGGATGGGGCAGCCACAACTTCCCTGGGCAACCAGTTCCAGTGCCTCACCACCCCTATCGTGAAGAAATTCCTCCTTGTGTCCAGTCTGAATCTGCCCCTCTCCAGTTTATATCCATTGCTCCTAATCCTATCCTACTCACCTTTGTGAACAATCCCTCCCCAGGTTTCTCGTGGCCCCCCTTCATGTACTCACAGATGCTGAAATTATCCTCTAAATTCTAATAAAGAAATTAAAGCTTGAGATAAAAGACAGATAATCACCATTGCCTAAAAATCAAGCTTTGATCACAGGTACCTGTGGCCTGTTTAATCATAACCACAGGGTTCATATTGAACTGCAACTACAAAAAAAATAAGCACTTTTTACTTCAGCTACTCTGTGCGCAACATTTGCAATCTTTCATAAGAAATTAATTAAGTCAAAATGAGAAAAGTGAATCATGTATTTGCACTATTGACTCTTCTATTTCAGGTCTGAAATGGGGATCAGCAACTTTTAGCCTTTGTTATTTTTTGGTGTGTTACCATGTGATTCCTCAATAAAAAACAATGATTGTTTAGACTTTATTAATGTATCAGTTCTTTGCCCATAAATCTAATATTTGCTTGGATTCACAGTATATTTTTATGCAGAAGTTCTATTTTCTTAAAGGTAGAATTTAAATGAAACTTAAATAAATATTACAACATTTTGAGATACATTAGGATGTAACTTCCTTAATGTCGAAAGACAATAGAACAACCACTCAGTTTATGCAGAAATTATTAGTGCCACCTATTGGCAGGCAATGCAAACATAGTTAGCTGTGAAGTAGAAAAATAAAGTAAAAAATGAAATGCTAATTGATTTCCAAAAGTGAAGCTTCCTTTCCAACATTTTTTCTCTTTCTGGCATTCTTCTATGTTTTATCTCCCTCCATACTATTTGAAAAATATTTATAGCAGTGACTGTTAAGTACATAATGGAAATATCACTGAAATGCAATTTTTGAAGTTATGAATGCTACTAATCAAAGCGGTAAACATTATTCTAAAGAATCTCACTTCATTCTCAAGATTTATGTTATTCAGTCACGAACGGAAACATACGTAGTTATCCTCATGCCTAGCCAGATAGAGCGGGATAAAAAAGATTAAAAATAAACTGTTCACAAAGCCTTTTGGGGAATGGCATTGTTGATTACTAAAACCCTCTGAAATTTCCGTCTTTTTAGTACCTTTCAAAAATACTCAAATTATTACAGCTCATTCCAATTTATTTTATTAAAGAGTTACAGAAAATTTTATAGATAATTTTAACAAAAATACAATTTATAATGAAATATATGAAAGTAATAAGAAAAAAATTCAGAAGATACAATATGCTTTTGTGACTATGGTGCATTTAATACATCCAAAGTATGCGTATACTTATTTCTATGCTTAATATGTATAACAAAATATTGGTTTAAATATAAGACATGCCTGTGAATAGAAAGACAAAGGGTTAAAATTCATCGATCTGGTCAAGGTCAGCCAAACTGCTGAATCCTATGGTTCTGTCTGCAGGTTGCAGGCACCATGTTGATTATTTCTTCCTGGTCATGAACGGAAATAAAAGAGCCAGAACTTTAAGCCATTTGCAACAAACATTTCCAATTTGACATTGAACTATTGGTAAGTGCTGTATCAGCAAAAAGGCTGAAGTCTTTCTGTGCCCACTTTCTATAATTTGGTTTGGAATAGACTTCCTTGACTTAATTATGAGAATATCATGAGTCAGTGTTAAAAGCCATGTGTGACATCTGCTGCTTCTTTTCTATCCACAGTTGCTCTCTCAGAGAAGGAAATTAGGTTTTTCCAGTATAATTTTGTCTTGACAAATCCATGTTGACAGTTACTAATTTCCTTGTTTTCTTTTAGATACTTACATGTAGTTTGACTATTTGTTCTAGTTTTTTTCCAGAAACTGAAGCTCATCTAATATCCTAAGTCTTTCACAGTCCTTTCAAAGATCACTATCACATTTTTTTCTGATCATCATCCATTGTTCCTGACTTTACAGTGGGACTTCAGTCATCTCTGAAAGTTCATCAGCTAATTATTTAAGTATCAAAGCATCACAGCTAATTCAAAACATCCAACTTTGTAGTAAATATTTATACTGTTCCTTCCCACTTGAAGTCTTGGGCTTTCTTCATTGTTACCTATCACTGTAATAGTGAACTGGCTCTTACACCTTTAAATAAGAGCCATGCAGAAAAAGTACTGTAAAATAATTACCACTATCAGCTCTTAATTGCTTTCCCTCTTTTATATTTACTGATATTTAATTGGTTTTACTCCTATTTTTTCTGTGCTGAAAGAATGATTTTTTTTATTATAATCATGGCCACTGGGACGGAAATCAACTGTGTCATGGCAAATTTTGATTCTGTAGCACCACATTTATACAACACTTCCCCACCCTTAGGAAGTGGTCCAGCTTCACCTGTACCGATGCTTCATGGAAAGCTCAAAATTTAGCACTTTAAACTTAGCAAATCTAATACTTTCTGTCTTTCACAGGGGATGGTTTACATTTATGCCTTAACATTGTTCCCTTAAGAAACTGCTAGATTTCTTAAATTCCAAAAGTGTCTTAGAAGATAATTCTGAGCCTACCTTCCTGAATTCTGATGATTTTATTTTGCTGTTCTCCCCTCTTCCTATCATTAGGCTCATGAACCCTATTGTTGCATGGCTTTTCTCACCCATGACTGCCTTTTACCCTGGTGGTCTCAACCAATTCCTTTCTAGTCATTAGAAACCAGGAAAGAAGTCTCTCTCCCAGTTGTGTTGAACCTCCTAGTTATGTTGAACCTCCTAGCAGCTATGCTAAGGAACGTGGTGCACTGGGAAGTGATTCAAGACCACTAGCATGGCTTCAACAAGGACAACTGCTGTCCAACCCTTCTTCTGTCCTTCTATGATGGAGTGACTACATTAGTGAGCAAGGGAAGAGTTACTAATGTTGTCTATCTGGATTTCTGTAGGGTCTTTGATACAGTACCACACAACATCCTTCTCTCTGGAGATATATAGATGTGATGGATGGACTGTCCAGTGAATGAGGAATTGGTTGAATGGTTACATCTAGGGAGTAGTGGTGAATGGTCCAATGTCCAGATGGACACCAGTGACAGGAGATGTACTGCAAGGGTCCATACTGGGACCAGGGTGTTGCTGGCCTCTTCTGCCAAGTGACAGGGGACAGGACAAGAAGGAATGGTCTCAAGTTCTGCCAGGGAAGGTTCAGGCTGGACATTAGGAATTTTTTTTTCATGGAAAGGGTCATTGGGCACTGGAACAGGCTGTTCAGAGAGGGAGTTGTGTCATCATCCCTAGAGGTGTTTGAAAGACAGGTGGATGAGGTGGTGAGGGGCATGGTTTAGTGACTGATAGAAATGGTTGGACTCGATGATTCATTTTCAACCCAGTGATTCTGTGATTCTATGATTCTATATTCATCAATGACATAGTAAGACCAAGTGGTCCCTCAGCAAGTTTTCAGTTGACATCAAGCTAAGTGGTGCAGTTGGCAAGCCTGATGGATGTGATGCCATCCAGAGTGACCTGGACAGGCTTGAGAAGTGGGCCCATGTGAAGCTCATGAGGTTTAACAAGGCCAATTGCAAGGTCTTACACCTGGATCAGGACAACATTCAGTACCAATACAGGCTGGAGGATGAAGCAACTGAGAGTAGCCCTGCTGAGAAGAATTTGGGGATAATTGTGGATGAAAAGATGGACATGAACTAGCAGTGTGCTCTCCCAGCCCAAAAAGATACCATATCCTGGCTGCATCAATAGAAGTGTGCCAGCAGGTCAAGGGAGTTGATTCTTCCCTCTACTCCATTCTGGTGAGACCCCACCTGAAGTACTGCGTCCAGCTCTGGAAGGACATGGACCTGTAGGAGTGGATTCTGAGGAGGGCCACAAAAATGATCAGAGGGATGAAATACCTCTCCTATGAAGAAAGGCTGAGAGGGTTGGAACTGTTCTACCTAAAGAAGACAAGGTTCTGGGGAGACCTTATCTTAGTAATTAAAGATCTAAAGGAGGCCTATAAGACAGAGAGGTACAGACTCTTTAGTGGGGCTTGTTGCAATAGGACACAGGGTAATGGTTTTAAACTTAAAGAGGTGAGATTTAGGTTAAATGCTAGGAAGAAATCTGATGTTGAGGGTGGTGGCAGTAGAAGCCCTATCACTGGAATCATTCAAGACCAAATTGGACAGGGCTCTGAGAAGCCTAAAGTAGTTGAAGATGTCCCTGTTTATTGCAATCAAGTTGGAGCAGATGACCTTTAAATTTTCCTTTGAGTCCAAACCACTTTGTGATTATTTTGAGTTCTTCACCATCTGCATGTTTAACTGTCACCAGTTCATTCCAAGGACTTTGTGGGCAATTCGCATCTTTTCCCCACAGAAGTACACATCGCTAAAAATCCTCACTAGCCTCAAACCCTGTGATCTGTATAATTTTACCATTTCCTCACTTACTTGACCATCTACGCAGATAGTCTATTACTCACGTACTTTGACAATGCTTGTATTATTTATTATTATTATTTTAAAAGAGATGCAAGTGTATCTAGGCAACAACCTGCCCATTAGAATTCATAACACAATCAACATACTTCAGTAATCAGAGTAGGATAAAGACTCTTCCCAGTCACTGCCCATTGCAGCATTCTAGGATTTTTCAGTTTGCTGTGGCACACGTTGGGTTACTTATCTGGTTGTTTGTGAGATTATCTTAGTGTTCTTCAAATCCCCTTTTCCAAAGTCCAATTAAAAAAGAATAAATATAGGTTGATATTGCAGAAAAGAAAAATGTAATCTCAACTCCTATTTGTCTCTTAGGTTAATGCATATTAGCAAATATTGCCAATGAGATAAAAAATCAATTGAATCTTTTCTCCTGGTATGTTTGTGAGATAGATATAGATTTCTTTTTAATCAAAACAAATATCTTACCTTTTAGCCATTATGGGAGCTTAATGACTGTCTGGCATGGGTTTTATTTCTTTCTGTCTTAAGTCAGAGGGAATTTTGCTGCTAACTTCAGTGGAGAAAGATTTCACCCAAAGCAGTTCAGTCTAATGATTTCTTACTACAACACTGGAGCCTTGTTTGAGATTTATTACGTCAGATAACAGCATTCACATCTCTATATTCCAAGGATCTTCTATTTATAAAGTCAATACCACTGAAAGACTGCCAGTTATCAAGATGATAGAATCTATACTACAGGAGATCCTTTCCTTTTAAAGCATTTTTGAATGGAGAGTTCCACAGATTTGTGGGTTTGTGATGGGGAATTTATAGCTGTAGATCTTTCACTGTCATTGGCGGATATTTTGTAGGAGACTGATGTTCAGCAATCAGCTAATTGATTACTGCCTCTGGCTTGCCACAAGCTTCCTTTTTGCCTCTCTGATTGTAACAATATCATTAGCTTCTTTATACGTTCCCTTCAGCACAGATATCTTCTGTTAGAACTACACAAACACTATAAACTTTAGAATTCAAGACGTTCACATCTTTGCTTTCCCTTTCAGCATTTTAATACAGAAGGAGACCCCTAGGTGTTGTTGAATAGTAGCATTATTTTGCTAGGGAACTAACAGCCAGCCCGGAGGGACCTTTCACAAGTCATTGCTATGTTGTATGGGTCCCTGGTGACACTGGACCGCATCGCTTACCTTGCACGCAGCCGGCTGATGTTACTGAATCTGAGCAACTGCCAAAACCATTTCGGTTATGATGACCATTATGTTTCTCCTGAGGGATTTCACTCTTCCTTGAGAACCTCCAGAGTGATAGTGCACAGGCACTGCAATACACCAAGATTATGGTCTCAGCCACAAAGGTAGGTAGATAGGATGGGGGATGGACAAAAAGAGTGCTCAAATGGGTTTGTTTTTTTTCTGACATAGCATTTTATTTGGGTTGACAACAACAGAATTATTTGCGCTCATCTGATTACTGTGAACCAAACACTTTTGTCCTTTAATCTGAAGAATGCCAATATTGTATAGCTCCACCTGAAAAAAAGGCCCACTGGTAAGTAGAAAAAATGCTGCTGTGCCTTGGGACAACCACAACACCTCAAGACACAACAGCTTATATAGAAGTTTATCAATCTGTTGTCTTTATCATTCTCATAGTGCTGGCAGTTTTTAAGCAATATCATTTTCTTGGTTCTGAAACTGGTCAAACTATGGAGTATTAGAAGCTGGAGGAAGTGTCATTGCACCCGCCCTGTTCACGTAAAATTTCCTTTCACGTCCTGTGCAGGATGGTTTCACACAGGAGACTGGGTTTGATCTGATCTGGTGTGGAAGACCATACATTTTTATGTTGCTGGTAAGTTATTGACCAAAATATTGAATTTCGTACTATATGACATGTGCTATGAGGCAGGCTTCTTAGTGGGATTTTTTTAAAGATAACTCCATCAGGGAAACTTTTTTTGCTGAAAACCTAAAGCAGTTTGCTGAAAATATTGTAGATTAAAGTATTATCAGGGTTTTCTCAGACTACTGCAGTAAAGTGTCATTTCCTTTTTCAGGGCTTACGCATTAATGAATTAATCAGAAAATGTGTTGAAGTAACAGCCATAGTAAACTCAACACTTCCACACTTCAGTACATACTGCTTTTTCTAAATGCTGAAGTAACTTCTGCTTATATCTACAGAAGGAATCGCTAAGACCACTCAATAACATGTTAGTTTTGCCTTAAAGCCTTAGCATTAAGACACAACTGGCAGAATTTTATTTTAGAGTTTGTTTTGCAGATGAATACAAAATTATTTGTTTTGTCATTACAGTGCACAAAAGCCTCTTGAGCACGCAAAGCCATGCATCTGTTCCTACTGCCTGAATTAGAAAAAATTCCCAGATATTTATTTACTTGAACATGATTACCGTGGCAATGAAACAACTGCTATTTATGAGCAGGATGGGTTACATGACAGTTTTGTTATGATCAAATAATGCTCATGGCAGTAAAATACAAGTTTAATAAAAGGCCACTTATGCTAGACCCTTTATTTTAGTAACAATAAAGCACTTTCCTTTTCTGTGCTGAACACTGGGTTTAAGAAAATTGAGTGTTTAAGGGAAACTAGGCAACAGATTGACTTCATGTCATAGACAGATATGATGGTGTGAAGGCTCCAGCACAAGTAACAGTCCACAGAAGTCTCATAAAGGGTGGACTCAAGGGGTTTCCTTGCAGGCTTTTCACTATTTAACTGAAAGTAAATACTAAACCAATTTCCCAAGGAAAGCTAAGCACTAGCATACAATATGTGATGAAGTGCAGGTTAAAAATAAAACAATCTGATCCCTCAGTTCCAGGAATTATCTAAAAAAAATTAAGGAAGTTGCATTGCTTAAAGTATACATACATTATTAATTCAGGTCTACAATGTGTTGAGAATTGTTTAATGCAGCTCTAGTGTAACATCTCCTCAAAACATCCTCTAAATAGGGTTTTGTTTGGCTTTGTACTTATTTTTTAAGGAAGAGCTAAATGATGATTCCTGGAAAGATATTCCTCATTTTAACTCTGGTGCAGGCTCTTGTGTGAGGAAGGTCCAAAGGGAGCTTTGAGAAACCACTTGGTAAGCGATGGTTCAGATATGCAGCAGCTCGTAACTCACAGAGCATCTGAGCTCCACAGAGCCGGAGCTAAGCTGCTGCAGTGCTCAAGATCCCCATAGGAACGGAGTTAAACAGCAGATTAGCTTCAGCCTTGCATAGTTACAGAGTACCACAGGACTGGTGCCTGAAGATAAGCTTGGCAGTTGTGAAGCTTCCCTCATTGCAAATCCAGGCGACATAACCAGTGGGATGATGATAAAGGTGTAATATTTATGAATATCAACAAAAGCCAGATCTTTGTAAGTGGGCCAATTGTCTGACACAGGACAGAGTTGTGAAAAGCTAATCAGAGAACTAGTCAGGAAATCGGAATTTTACTCATGGACACTTTTGTGAGGAGACAGAAAAATCTTTTAAGATTTCCCTGGTGGATAGTTTACAGCATTAAGTGTACAACAAATGACTTCCTTACATCCCTTGACTGCCTTCCAGCATAACTGTGTTAAAAAAAAAAAAAAAAGTGGAGTGCTAAAATCACTCTTTGGAGATGAAGCAGCATGGTCATGCTTTGAAGTGAAATAAGCACGCACAAGAGAAAGTGCTGCTTACCAATGTGAAACAAAGTATTTTTAAAAGGTAAAATGTTACTCCCTCCTTCCTTTTTTTTTAAAATCCCTATTTCCCAAAGGCTGGGAAAAAAAGTAAACAAGGAAGCTGAGTGTTCTTCCATTATGTCTGCTGCAAACAATCCATAGTCCCTGAAAAGTCATTCTAGTGAAATCTTTCTTTTCAGCACCAAAAATAAAAAAAAAATCAAGTATTATTAGTTAGAAGTTAGATTCTTTTATACCTAAATATAATTTTGAGAGAAAAACAAATAGTGACTTCCTGTATTTTGACAGGATGGTCAAATCTGTAGTGATGAGCTGTAGTACTATTGATAGACTGAACAAAACTCACTGAAATAGAGAGCACAGAGGATTCTCCTGAAGCCTTATTCCAGGAATGTATTTTACTTTAAAAAAAAACAGGCTCTGGACAACCACATGGCCATCTTTTCTTCTGAACACTGGTCTTCTGTTTAGTAAATAATGATAATAGAGCTTAGAAAGTACTTGAGTCTTAGTGCTCTCTGTGAATGGACAGTAGTGAATAGGTGGGTACTTAAGAACAAGACAAGTTTATATGTTATCAGTATCCGATAATTAGTGGTTTAAGGGTTTCTTAAACCAGACATGACTTCAGATCTTTGTGTTTAACAACCCCTGAAGGATTTTTCGTTCTTTCCATACATTTGTCTGAATCCATTTCTACCTTTGTCCTTCCTGATATCTTGTGGCAATGAGTTCCACATTTCAATTACAGGTAAGGTAAAAATGTACCGTACTTGTTTTAAACCTGTAGCTTGAAAATATCATTTGACAACTCCTGGCTTTTTTATTTTGAGAGCTAATGAATGATCATTACTCCTGATTTTATATACTTGTACCATATCAAAGCTTTTCCAATTTGAGAGTCTTATTCTTGCTTAATCTTCCTTAAAACTGAAGCTATTCCATACTGTTGCTCATCCTTGTCACATTCCTTCCTGCTTTTCTATTTCTGCCTAACCCTTCTCAGATGAGAATATTAGAATGCACTGTACTACTAAAAAAAAAGTGTCCTAGTGATTCATATTCTGCCTTAATGATGTGTCCTGTTTCATTCTACCTTACTTCCCTAACAACTTTAATATTACATTTTGCCTTTCTGGGTTTACCAGGCATTAAGCTCTCTTCATGGAACTATCACAGCGCTTTTGCGATCCATTTACAAAAAAAAATCTTAACTAATTTAGCAATCACCTTTGTATATACATAAATATGGTTGGTTTTCCCAACAAGCAGTATTCTATATTTCATTGACTGTTTCATTATCAGTCAATGGCTGAGTGACACTATAAATCTCAAGATTCCTCTGCACTTCTTCACAGACAGACTCTGCAAGATTTCCAGGATAGGGATTATTATTGCTTAATTAACTACAAGTTGTATGTGGGGGCAGAACAAATAAAACTACACCCTAACATTGCCTAGAAAACAGTGGAAGATCTAAGCATTAGCAAAGGGGCAGCTGGTGATGGTAGTAGATTGCTCAAAGGTTTTTTACTATTTCTTCCCACTTTGGTTTCTGTACCTTCTCAGCAAATTCTGATGGGAAGAGAAGCACAGTTCCATTTCAGCCTAAGAACAGAAACTCTCCATTTTGTCCATGGTGAAAATGATCTAGAATCATTAGTGGTACCTGTATCTATTGGTTCATCATCACTGGCTGGACTACCCTCTGTTTTTTCTGAAGTCATTCACAATAAATCTTCTGATGGAGCTTGGATGGGAAACGAAGAAGGATTCCAGAAAGACAATGCAGTTTCGAGCTTTTAAGGAGAAAAGAAATGAAGCAACTGAATATTAGCCTGGTGGCTTACCATACCTTGTACATCAATATTTTCTACTCCCTTCACTTCATTCTTTGCAAAACAGAGGGTCAAAATTTCAGAGGTGAACAATGTCAGAAATATAGTCCTAACAGTGAACTGCAGTGAGAGTGCACTATGAATCTGTGTAGATGGTGAAAGGAATTTAATCCTGAGTGGTTAGGGAATTACCCTGCACAATATGCAAGATTGCCTTGAGGGTGAAGAATTCTGCACTGACAAACAGTCAGACTTATGTGTCATGCAAATACCTGTCAACATGTAATTTATAATCAATTGCCAGTCCATCTCAGTGGCCTGTATGGTACCTAAAAGTCTAATCTGTTTGCACCAGGACCATATGCACTAATCAATGTAGAAGAAAATTTTAAACTGTTTTAGTCCATTCCTCTCTCTGGTGAAATAAAATGTTAATGTACACAACCTCTCATGGAAGCTTGAGTTTCCTCCCTACATATACAGTTTTACAAGAAAAAATAAATCTTTTTATCCAAATTTTGTGTTCATAATTATTTGAAAAAAAACTTTCATGACTCCCATGCTATTACATGACTCCTGGTATTGAAAGCAAGGTTGTTTTGACATATAGCTTACAGCTCAGATGGCATTTGATTTACTATTCCCTATGGAATTTGAAATCATAGAAGTCATGCTAAATAGTTCTAAAGGAAATTAAGCATAAAACACTCATTTAAAATGAAAAGGACAAAGAAAAATGTGTATAAATTGCAAAACAATGAAGGGGAAGAAAGAATATATAAAATAATTTACAAAACAGAAAAGTGTTCAATAGATCTTCCTTATGATTATCAATTATAAATTTGCCTGGCTTCTGAACTTTTTCAAGTAAATCATTTTTACAGTCTGAAGAAAATGTTCCCTGGGGAAGATGCTATCTTTGCTTGAAACCGTCTTCCACCTCAGTCACAATTTATTTGCAATGAAGTGGGTATCTCTAAAATATGCCTGTCTGTATCATACATTAGTGGGAAAAAGGAAAATTAAAAAGTTTTAGAAAAAAAACCAACCAGAGGAGTATCAATTCAATACTATGGAAAAGTGGTTAACCACAACCCAGATTTTCCCTCACACGTCTCTCCTCAGACAGTTTAAATTCAGGACAGAATTGACCATAGTGACATAGTGAAATATTGTTTTTCAGTAATGAGAGCGATGGTGGGGGAATGTATTTCTAATGCATTACAGATGAATCCTGTGAAATTTAATTCTTGCTGCACATTGTTTCTTACAGTATATATAATGAAAGATCAACATTTTGCATCTAGCAATGATAGCCTATTTTGTAAGTTTTTTATCTATTTCATTTTTATTTCTTTTCAGTGATAATTTGTTCTGCTAAATGCTATATTAGACCTCTAAAAAGCCTATTCATCTTCATTGACAACATAGGAGACTAGAGCTATTGGGAGGCTAATTAGGGCTACTACTCCCTTATAGCAATAGATAGCTTAAAAAAAATAAAAGTATGCTTATTTTTCCATATTATTAGTTTGCATGCATTTTGTTGGATTATAATGACAAAAATATGCTGATTTGGAATTAAACATGCTGAGGGATGGACTGCTTGATGTGGCCAGCACAGTAACAGAGATGGTGGGAAGATTCCAAAGGTAGCTCAGCTAATGCAAGGAGGATTATAAGCTTTTTTTTTAGAGGTTGTCAACCATTGCTGCTCATCACTCTCTGGTCCAGAGCAATCATTCCCACAGTTACTCCAAACCTGCATGAACTCTGTGTGGCTATGGTTGGCAAGTCGAAACCTCCATCTGGAGGACTGGGACACATGGCTGCTGAGGATGAAATGGAGGCATATCAAGGAGGTTGAAGCAGCTTCTCAAAACAATTATAAAAATATGAAAATGTGAAGGTTTTTGAGGTTTTACAGGCAGCAAAGTGGAAATCATAATTCAAAAATGTAGCTAAGTGATGGAAATTAATTCAAAGAGGCTTTACTCTGCAAAAAAAATGCTCTATGTGTATTCAGGCTCAGTACTTCACAAAATATATACAGTTTTCATATCTTTACTCTAGAAATGTTGCTCTTCAGCTAGTATGAATCAACATAGTCTTCAGCAGAGCTTCACTCATTTACATAAGCTGCAGACATGACCCATTGTATTTAATTTTAGGCATCTTATTATAAGAAAGATATTCACATATTGGAGGAAGATCAGAAGAAAGCTGCAAAAATGATTAGACTTCTGGAATGATTGATGTATGAGGATTGATTGCAAGTGCTAAATATGCATAGTTTGTCTAAGAAATTACTAAAAGGGGACATGGTAACAATCTATAAATATTTGAACAGTCTAAATGCCAAGGAGGGAAAGGCATTTTGAGGATACTGAAGAAAATTGGTACGATTAAATTAGTAAAAGAAGAAAGTGATTTTATAGAGTCTCTAAAGGGAGATCTTAGAAAGTGAAAAGATGTCACCCTTCCAAATAAATAAATAAAAAGTTGTAGTTACAGATATTTTCATAAATATATATATATATATATGATCCAAGTTTGTTCTAAATTACCTTCAAATGGAAATGTAAAGGTCAGATTTATGCACGTGATAAGATCTCATATACCAATTAGGCAGCCTGATCTAGCGGGAAGT
>WAAB01018848.1:0-15221 GCA_013389865.1 Piaya cayana
CTGATGAGACCACTCCTCAAATATTGTCTTCAGTTCTGGTCCACTTGCCACAAGAAGGATGTTGAGGCTCTGGAACGAGTCCAGAGAAGAGCAACGAAACTGGTGAAGGGGTTGGAGAACAGGCCCTATGAGGAACANTCACAGAAAGGGTCATTGGGCATTGGAACAGGCTGCCCAGGGAGGTGGTTGATTCACCTTCCTTGGAGGTGTTTAAGGCACGGGTAGATGAGGTCCTGAGGGACATGGTTTATTGCTTGGTAGGAATGGTTGGACTTGATGATCCGGTGGGTCTCTTCCAACCTGGTGATTCTATGATTCTATGATTTAATAGTTAGATGGACATAACTCCTTAAAGGAAAAAAGAAAACAACATCTGTAAATGATCTGAAGTTGAGAAGCAGGATAACCACATTCATGGAGTCTCCTATGTCCATTTGCAGCTTGATCTGGGGTAGGGAGAGGCACTTTGCTATTGCTTAGTTGTTTATGAAGAAGAGACAGCTTTGTTCTGGTTTGCTGTAGTGTAACCCTGAAGTATCTTGTCTTTCCTAGTCTACTCCTTCTCCATCTGCGGATCTGCTGGGTCTGGGTGCAGCCCCTCTCACCAATTCAGCTCCTCCACCATCCTCTAGTGGTAGCCTGCTGGTGGATGTATTTTCGGATTCAGCTTCTGCAGTTGCACCTCTTGCTCCTGGTTCTGATGACAACTTTGCGAGGTAATTAAGTGAACCCTGTAAGGAATCTGAAAAAGAATTTGTCTGCTAAAACCAGATTAGAGGAAAAAAATACAATAACTTTTGGTTTTATTCCAGCTTATTGAATGCATTCCTGGGTAGTAGTTGTGCAGCAGAAGAGATGTTCTTGAACTCTGCTGGATGTGCTATCTTTATTGAATAATATCTCTGCTCGTGGAAAAACTTGAGTTTGTAGTAATCAATTCGAGGATATTAGTCACACAGTATTGCCTAGTTTTTGTGCAGGTTTTGCGTCTTTGTTCAACCGAGCTGCTTGTGCATCTCAATACCTTGAATTCGGCAGTGATCTGGCCCGATATCAGTGTTTCTTTTTATTTTGCTCAAATATTCTTGTCTCTCTCCACTTGTGCCAAGCTGATACTGGAACAATGAGGTGGATTATATCCAGAGATACTGGTTCTCAGAATTTTATGATATACCTAAGTTGTTTTGTTGCTGTCTGACAAACAGGTGTGAAAAGGGGGGAAAAAATCCCAGGTGCTTAAGTGTTTTGTTTCGTTTTTTAAGGATTTTGATACAAGTATATTCCTAATTACATTTCTCAGAGTAGTGTTGGTGCAATCTGTTATTAATTTCTTGTATGGTTACATTCAAATGTTATTTGGCTAAATTTTAGGGAAGAAATAGTGCAAGATTACAGAATGTCTTTAAAAATCTGTCACTTTACTGACCAAAGAGTATGTTACTATTATCAAGGACCAAATTTCAAATTATGTCATAGCAAATTTGCAGTGCATCTGACTATAAAAGACATAGTTAGTGAAACTAACCTGCTTGGATCATTGAGACTTCTGTTTTATACTAGGTAATGCATTGTTGCAGGCTTGCTGTTATTAAGAGGTGACTGTTTCCCTTGGAAGGCAATGATGTTTAATCATGCTACACAATACCAAGACTCTGAGAAGCTACACAGGCTTGTTAGGTTTCTTTTTTAAGAGGTGAAAAAAGAAATCAATGGTAGTAGCTTCATAAGCAAAAGTTACCTAAAAAGTTTTCTCTTTCTGCAGAAGAAAGTATAGCATTGCCCAACCCCTTGGTCTGTCTGTAGATGATGAAATGCTTCTCTAATGATACTGAGAAGTTGCCATTTACAGTTTCCTGCCTCTTTTTAGTGCTGTTGTCACTTTTGTTTCTAATCTGTTACTTGGGTAAGTCATTCTCTGTGTGCCTGTATATTCTTGCCTACACTTAATACTTGCATGTTTTTTTAAGAACTGATTGTGCAGCTGTAGTTAAAAGTGCCACTAATGTTGATGAGGCCTCTGCTCCAAATACACATTCATAGTAATTAATATACATCTACGTTTATGGTTTTGAACTAAAACTTTTTGCTGTTACAATTAAACACATAAAAGGACTTGGTTCTTTAAGAGGTACAGATTTAAGCTACTGAACGCTTTCAGCTTTGGGAAGAATTGCTGGTTCCTAACAATCAGGGAGGGGTGGGGTGGGGGAGAGAAATGGGGGAAAACATTGCCTAATGCCTAAAACCTTTCTAGGTGTACTCAGCTAGGGCAGCTAATAAATTTTTCATGCATTAAACTCAGCAGTGCCTTTTTTGAGGAAGGAGGTAAAAGAAACAACTAAGCACTAAGCTGTCTTTACTAACTCCTGCTATCTCTGTCGCTACTGCCTTTCTTCCTTTGTGCTGCCTGAACTAGCCCTGACCTGGCTTCATCTGAGGTAGTTTCTGAGGAACCAGCTGATACTGTGCATGATGCTGATGAGCTTTTTCACAAGTAAGCAATACTAAAACCTTGCAAGGCTGGGCAACTTCCAGATATAGTTATAAAGCAAAACTATAGTGTGCATTAACTTAATACCAGCGAAACTAGAGAAACGTGTGCTGTCAGACTTGTGACTGTAACACCTCTGTAGATGCTGTAGATTTTATGACAAGCTCATGAATACACAGGTTAGAGTTGCCTTTGCGAGTCAGTGCTATCACACACTGCTCTAAAATGAGGCAATGCCAGTTGTATATGAAGTTTTGCAAATATTCACAAATAAAGGAAAACCATAAAAGTAAATTGTCAAAAGTATGGATACTTGGGAGTATGTTTTGAGTGCCTTGTATGCTAAAGGCGGATGTTTGACCACCTCTTCTACTTTTAAGTGAAGGGTGACAGAAAGGACTGAAATCACCGCGGAATCGGCTTCCTCTTAAAATGCCAAAAGAAAAATAAGATACAGCTCTCAGTTGATTTATGTGATATAGAACTGATAAAACAAGGGATTCTTTTTTCTTTCAGGTTTAAGCAGTCAAAGCTTCAAACTTTTCAATTCTGCAACAACATAATGAATTTCAGAAGTTGTCGAGAATATGAATAAGAAAAATCCTAGTCTGTTGCCTGGTCCTTTATTATAGACAGTGTGTGTGTGTTTGTATAGCATATTGTGGCTTCCTTCATAGTTTCTCAGACATCCTATCAAATAGAAATTGCAGTTCTTTTAGTATCCTACAAGTGGTGATTTTGATGGTAAAATTGTCTTTTCTAACTCTGCAGTTTTCTGCAAAGGTCTCTCTCACAGACTGATGCACTCTAGGTTAACCACAATCTTCATCCACTGTGTAAAACCTGAATTTTGTGGTTCTAAGTATTATTTAATATGGCTCAATTTAAAACATGTTTTCCCTCTCTTCTCCTAGATTTGTGTGTAAAAATAATGGAGTTTTATTTGAAAATCAGTTACTACAAATTGGATTGAAATCTGAATTTCGACAGAACCTGGGTAAGAGCTTTCAGGCCAACTGGTTAGCAGTCTGCATTATCAACCCTAATGCCAGGGATAGGACTTAACTTTTTAGCTACTTAAGAGGGAAATGTGATTCCAGGTGTAACCTGTTTTAGGATCTTCCACTGTTTGTGTGTCACTGGCTTCTGTGTAGATTCTTGTTTCCTGAAACTTTTTGGTCAATTTGGTAGCTGAGATGAAATGGGAGTGTTAAGCTCTTAAGCTCCATATTTTGCTGCCTAGTTACAAGAGTACAGTCAGAATTATGAAGGACCATTCTCCTCACTTACTATACCTTGCAGCTTATTGTAATAATATGATAATACATTTCAGATGTGACTATCTAATACAAGATACTGAAAACATGTAGGACAGATCTGGGAATTGAACACAGATCAGCACTATTATTGTTTACTTCTCTCTTTCTGCTTCTTTACTTAAAAAGTTAATGTTCTTCAGCAACTGAAAACTTCCACTGATTTAACTGCCTGTGCGACAGCTACTGTAGGAGAGGTCTGATGGTTTGTTTTAATTTGTTTACTTTGTTTTGTGCTGTGAATATCTCGGTAAGGTAAAAGAAAGCATGCATCATGTGGTTTAAAAGTTGGTTTAAAGAAAGGTAGAAAGACAATGTGTTAGATACTTGCTGCACAAGTAACTCAATATGATTACATGTGACATACCTACAAATTCTTATGTCTTTTGTTCTTTTCTTTTTTAGGACGTATGTTCATTTTCTATGGTAACAAGACATCAACTCAGTTCTTGAATTTTACTCCAACAGTAATCTGCTCAGATGACTTACAGTCAAATATCCTAAACTGCAATAGCATGTGCATTCTTTCTTGGGGCTTGTGTTTCATGCTGCACAAAATTATAATAAAGCTACTGGATCAAGACATGATGTCCTTGAACATGAAGAGATGAGAAACTGATACTTTTCTAAAGTTCTGGTAGAAAGAACAAGTCTTGGGCAGAGATGGAAGATACTCTTCTTAAAACTCTGGTTACAAACACAAATTTTAGTGTTTAAATAAGAGGAATTACACTGAATAAATATGTAACGTAACTGTAGCCTTCTCCACTGTCATGAAGTAGAAGAGGTATAGATGTGGTGTCCTGGAAGTCTTGCATTAGCAGATAACTTCTAAGTTAAGATGGAGGTAGAAAATACATGTACACAAAGATGATGATACTTTAAGATAAGCTCTTAATTTATAGTACGTTCTTAATGCTTAGTATTGCAAATTTAAGATTTCTAGGGGACTATGTAATCAAGCTTATCTGTCTCAAAGCATCACTGTAATGTTCACATCAAAATGAGATAGTCCAGTGGTGGTTGTGAAGTCTGTCTGTGCTTTCATACCTTTTTCAGGGCACTTTTCCTTAAGAATATCCAAGTAACAGAATTGTGCGGGTTGTTGCTTCTGGGTGTGTCAGTTTAAAAAAAATCCTTTTTTGCTGAACTGAGTTTTGAATAGCATATAGAGAATGAGTGGCTACAATGCTTATTGGAGAATTTGCGCTCTCTTATAACGTTATCAATTCATTGATTAGTTTTCTTGACCACTTCTTATGCCTGAATCTTCAGACAAAACCTGTTGACCCCACAGTGGATGGAGGTGCACAGGTTCAACAGGTTGTGAACATTGAATGTGTGTCAGACTTCATGGAAGCTCCAATCCTGAACATTCAATTCAGGTAAAACACAGAATTCAAATACTAGTGAATTCAGTAGATGAAAGATGTTAAATATGTCCTGGTCCTCTGACTGAAGAGTATGGACACACAAAGCTGTCTGGAGTGGATGACTTATTTGAAAAGTTAATCTAACAAAGCTTTAAGCTACCGGAGACGGTGGGGAATCCAATTGGAATGATGTGGGTTGTTGTTTGTTTTTAAAAAAAGAAAAAAAAAACCCTAAAAAATCAACTCCAAACTAATCAAGAGGCAGTTACTGATAAAATGTCTCCATGACTTCTCTTTCCGCTGTCTGTATAAAACAGCAGTCTTCCTGTTTGCTTAAGAAATCTTGACAGGAAAATACTCAGTAACTTCCCCCTTCTGGAGGCAAAGAACATTTCTGCAAACAACTCAGATTGGAAATGCATGCCACCAAAAATAGAATGTTATGTCCATTCAGCACCAGCTTTGGGGATATCCTGATTTCTGGGCTACACTCTGTTTTAGTCTAATCTGTTTACTGGTGTGTTTTCACAGGGATATATTTTCACTTCTTTGGTGGTTGCTATCTAGAAATATAATAACCTATGTTGAGACTGAGAGACATCCTCGAGAGAAGTTCTGTCACTTCACTTTCATGTGCCATTTTAGCAGAACAAATAAATTTATTTAACAAAGGGTTAAAACTGTATCTTAGAAATAATATCTGCAGTTGATTGTAAACAATTGCACCTTAATATTCATCCCCAAATGCTTGGTTGATTTAGGTTGAGTGGCTGCTGACACTGCTGCACATACCATGTTCTTTCTGTTCCATGTGCAGGTATGGCGGAACATTTCAAAATCTTTCAGTAAAATTACCCATCACGCTGAATAAATTTTTCCAGCCAACAGAGATGTCTTCTCAAGACTTTTTTCAGCGTTGGAAGCAACTGAGCAAGTAAGACTTTACTTGGGCTTGAACTCTTTTTTTTCCCTCCTTCAGGGGAAGAAAAAAGGAGCATTGTGAATCTAGCTGGTGCAGTGCTGTATCCCATACTTAACCCCTTGAGTTATAAACTCTCCCATTGTATAATTAGTTGCTATGGAACAATCTGTACATAATACATCTTCTGTACCATGTATTTTTCTTGCCTTATCTTGCAGTCCAAAACAAGAAGTACAGAATATCTTTAAAGCAAAGCACCCGATGGATGCAGAGATCACAAAAGCGAAGGTGAGTGGTAGTGGGGTATTTTTAATTTGTAGTGTATATGCAAACTTTGTTCGTCTTGTTTTATATGGCAGTTGCATCATCCTGTTTAAGAGCAAGTCCGTGTTATGTAACAGACTGTTTCTCAGTGTGTCTTGAATTAGATATGGTCTTCAGTAGCAGCTGGAAATTGAAGCTATTTAGGAAAATACTAATTTGATGCTTAAACCTGAATCGAAAGGTATATCTAACCTTAATTTATATTGGTGTTAGTAGTTAGAGAGGACAACAAATTACTTTTTGTAGAAGTGACTAGTGTAAACAAGAATGCCTTTATCAAAACCAGGAGAGACTTATGTTGGATCTAACTTCTCAGTTGGTTTTGCAAAGAAACTTCTTTTTAGGAACAGCTTATTTTCAGGGTTGCTGTCATTTCACAAATTTGTTGTGGTAAAATCGGTAATGGAGAGCTCTTTAATGTCTTGAACACTTCAGATAAAAATTATTCTCCGACTTGTTTTGCTAGTTGATTGTGGCTGTACTTGGGTAGACGGTGTCCCACTGTCCCCACATCTAAATCTTCTGGATGTCTTTCATAGATAATTGGTTTTGGATCAGCCCTACTTGAGGAGGTAGATCCCAATCCTGCTAACTTTGTTGGTGCTGGTATCATACATACGAAAACTACTCAGATTGGATGCTTGCTGCGCCTTGAACCTAACCTCCAGGCACAGGTATCTGTTTAAATATCTGTGTATTTAAATATGTAAATATCTACATATGTTTAAATATCTGTGTATATCCTAAGCTCCTTTAAGGTATTGATTTTAAATCACAATTGTAATAGCAAATTGTGGATGTAGACTCCAACAAGAAATTAAGTTGTAGTAGCTGGTCGTGGCCCAGTTTGATAAGCTGCTGCTTCATAGTAATTCTCTTTCCTGTTGGAAGAGATAATTGTATTATTGTGAATTGTCAGTGGAGTCTCATCTCTTGATGTTTGGAAACATGTAATGTTTCTCTTGTGCACCATGGACAAGATTAAGTATAATTACTTTTGCCATTTTATATTGATAAAAGAATGACTCGCTGAAAGAGAAAGCGTAAGTGAGTGAATACAATGTTAAGAATGTTTTTCTTCAAGGATTTCGATAGAAGTTTTATCAAAGCTAACTGAGGAGTGAAAATAAGTTTTGGCCATATGCCTTCTATTTTCTGAAGAACTGGTAGTAGAGATTCTTGAGATTTTTTTTCCACAGCATTTCCTCTCTTAAAGAAAAATTTTGGACAATGCCTTGCTGTTAAAACCTACAAATATTAGAAATATGGTAACTCAACAAAGGTTTGAAGATGTACTTCAGCCTGTGGCATTAAAAAGCTGTGTTACTTGGTGGCTGGCTGCCTCAGAATATTTTAAATTGAGGTCTTTCTCCTACCAAATACAGCAAAACAAATAAGAAATAACCAGTAGCTTTTACTCGTTGACTGTTCATTCATTTAATACCAAACTGTGTTTAAACAATAAATAATCTTATGTTCTTTTTCAGATGTATAGGCTCACACTACGAACAAGTAAAGAAGCTGTATCTCAGAGATTATGTGAATTGCTGTCAGAACAGTTTTAATATTAACCACAGCAGTTCTGGTTTTCCCATTTATATCACTGTCATCATACTGCAAATAAATGTCTTGTACATCACTGTCTGAGTTCTGCAATGTTAACCAATACCAGCTCCCAGCCTTAATAGGATTTGACCCTTGTTTGAAGTTAAGACTATAAAATGTACAGCACAGGAAAGTGACTTTCGACATTAAAAATGGCTTTTGATGTGTTACACAGAGGGTGGGAGAGCTGTCTTGTGCTTCTGTTTTTTTGCAAAGGTCAGACTTTTACAATTATAAAGGGAATTTTGATTTAGATGTGGTAACCAAGGATTTCAACTGAAAATGGCTAGTAACATTCTGCCTTAGTACCTTTAACAGGTACTCCCTCTGTCCTGCCCTGAAAGAAACCAGTGTAATGCTGCTCACTAAGGTTTCTTTATATGTTAATGTAGAGTCAAAACTTTGTAAAGTTGAACATTACCACAAGTCTTGTACTGGATGAATGGGCAGATTCCAAGATGTGTTTGAATCCAGTTCGTGTGAACATTTTATCTTGAGTGTTGCCAGCATTTGACAAATGTCACAGGACCAGGTTGTAATAATTTACATTGTAATGGTTTCTGCCTTTGGAAAATGCAAATGCTATTCTTAATTCTGCATATCTCAGATAATGAGGTAAGCTTCTCTAGTAGATGGTGAATGAGTTACCTTGTTTGTTGTAAGTTGAAGTGAAGTTAAATATTCTGTGTTTTTTCTGTTTCCCATCAGACTTAGCAAGTAAAAGTCCCAATGATGTGATCTAACTGCAGAATCTGGTATTATATAAAAGAGGAAGGAGGAAGCAATGGGCCCTTGAAGGGCTAAGACATACACTCTTTTAATGTAATTTTAAACAATATTTTTTTTCCCCATGTTAAATGTTAAAACTCAAGAGGCCGAATAACTGGTATCTGAACAGTTTCCTGTCAGTACTGGTAAAAATACCCAACATCGTGTAGAAGGCTTGTGTTGAGACTGACAATAGAAGGCCGGAAAACGTTCACACTCTTCAAGCCTTGCAGTGCAATAAAGGCTGCTGAAACAAAGCAGGTGGTGTAGTGCAGTTAGAAACTCTCAGCAGTTGTCAGTGAATAGTGCAGGTCATGATGAATGAAGTCATCTGCTGAGAAATGAACTCAGATATAAGATTTCCTCAAGGGTATTTAAAGGGTGAATGGGACTGGTGTCTCACAACACATATAGCCAACTATGCCCATGAAATAAAGGTTCTGAGTGATAGTTATGATACTGAAAGTATATTTAAATGAAGCTCCTGTCATGCTGCCCAGTGCAAAGCGGGGGACAGGATTCTACGTGATTGAGTGTACCTTGCTTTTTTCTTCGATATCTCAAGTTAAGTGATGGAACGGGGTGATGATAATTTTGTTTGTTTGAAGGATAGTGGTTGTGCTTGAGTACAGGTGGAAAATGAGGAACAAAGGTTTGGCTGTAGTGTGTCGATTTAGGGAGAGATTTGTGGGAGTTTTTTCCCAGAAATGGCTGTTAACTGTGGATATTGACTGAAAACTTGGCTACAGACCTGGGCTTTGTGCAAAAGTTCTCTTGAACGTTTGACCCTGTTACTGCCTTTTGAGTAGCTACTCAAGGCCCTTTGATCACAAACATTGTCTTTTGAAAATCTTCATGAGCAGTTCTGCAATGGGGTTGGGCAGTTGGCAGAATACTAATGGACTACCTTTTGTTTTGTCCTTTGGATGCCATATGTCTCTATTAGTCCTGTTATCTTAACCATGCTGTTGGCTGCTGTGTTAAAAATCTGATGTGCTGAACTAAAGGGAGTCTTAGCAAAGATAGGGGAGGAGCTTCTAGTTCTTTTTTTCCAAATCCTGCTGTGTATCTGTCTCCCTAAAAATATTCAGTGCCCTCATTAAAGGACACCTTGAAACACTGCACTATTGTAGTTCACTTTGCTTTGGTGTGCTTTGGACATGCTAAAACGTGCATCAAAAATAGGGGAAGGAGGGGGGTAAGGGATAATGTCTTTTCAGTGGTGACCGTGTTAAGCTTATGACTGTTCACTCTGTATTAAATATCAGCTCAATGAAGCCATGAGCAGAAAAGTAGACAAATTAAGGACAAATATTTCATTATTTTTTTGTGAATGATGGTTAACTTACTGAAGTGATGTATCCTGTCAAGCAAAGTAATTTCTGCAGAAAACAGTGTTATTGTTTAAGTACAGTATTTTCCGGCATTGACATGTGAAAATAACTGAATAGCAAAACAGGTAGCTTATGTTCATTCTTGACCTACACTCCAGTATGTAACATTTATGGTGATTGTCTTATTTGTATAAAACAAAGTTCTGTCAATTTAAGTGGAGAATTTTCATATAGAAGACTATATATTAGACTATATGCATCAGAAGAACGTATTAAGATGAAATAAATCATTAGAACAGTAACTAGACTGTCCCTTTTTTTGCCTGGGGTTATTGAAATGTAAAGAATACTTGCATGGGATGGTTGTTATGGAACAACAATTGATATGTAATGGGTAAATTCTTTCCTGCAAACAACTGGTGGTTTGTGTTCAGTTGAGTCTTGCCTGGCCTGCAGATATTTGCTCCCCCCTAAGTTTGTTTATGGCTTTTTTGTTTGACTGCTTGGTCATGTGTTACAAATACTCTGCTTTATAAAATACACAACCCTTTCTGTAAAACCTTTGTTTCTATAGTGTTTAACAACAGTAAGTATATTGACAGTACATGCCACTATAAACTGGTGTAACAGTGGTGTATGATAGAGGCTGTGAACCACGCACCTGTTAGACATACAGGAAGAACTTGTGAAAAAAGGTTGATGTCCCTGTAAAAGGGGCACATCTAAACTGCTAAATTACCTCCCTCAAACTTAAATGTATGCTTCAGATTCTTAGTACTTCTCTAAGATTTACCTAAAGAAAAAAATTCCTGGATACTGTGAGCTTCTGTGCATTCATACAACAACTTCTTAAATGAATTGCGAACACAGTAGTAAAGAATGTTCACTAATAGGAGCAAGTAGAAATTGCTTGTTAGTGAACTGTGTCCTGTTAGACCTGTATGGTCTTTGATTTCTTGCAGAGCAATACCTTACAGATTTCTGCTTTGTCCTAAAGCCACTACATGTCTGTGCTGAGCATTTCTGGAAATTCCCTCTGCATTAAGAGTGCATGTAGAAAGCTCACAATTAGCTTTTGGTTCAGGTATCACCTTGCTTTCTGACAGCAGCTGTGTATGTATGACAAGCACAAGTGGTGTGCTCACTTTCAAAGGAATGGGAACAGGTAACCTCAGTTGTCTCTTCTCCCAGTGGTGCAATGCACTGTTCCACAGATCCAAGTTCAACTGCAGTGAACCTAACATACTGTTTTCAGTTAAAATAATTGGTCAAATAATGAGAAATAAGTTAGCATATTCAATTCCTTCTACTTTATTTGAAAGTCTAATTTCTGTTATTGCACAAGTGCATAGGCCAGTTTTTAGCCTCTCATTAAATACCATCCTGAGAAAGGCCAGACAGTCTCTGACGTAGTATTCTCTCCCACGTCCCACCCTGTCAGTTGTTTGTTTTATTTTTCTCCTCTGCACCCTCCCACCCACTTCCTCATTAGGAATAATTTATCAGTTAACTTCATTGACACCCCCAATAGCTGCTGATAAGCCTTACTGCAAAACTATCCTTTATAATCAATACTAGAGAACTCCCAGCAAAAAGCGGTCACTGTGATCCATGTTTCATTTTAGAAGATTAGTATCTGAGGCCATCTGGAGCTCTGGCTAGTTTATACAACTGTCAAAGTTACAAGCACAGCCACTAAATAAAATTATTTCTGTAACGAGCCTTTTTCCAGGGTTTTCTGGATCTGGGCATGGTAGTTGGAATTCCTTCTTAAGAAGCTGAAGTGGCCTACAGCAGCCACATGCTGTGCTGATCATCATCTTCTCAACATTGAACCTGTTTGGAAGAAGAGAGGAGGATCAGTTAGGATTTAAATAAATACAGCATTTTAGGCTTACAGATTTTCAAGTATCTGAACATTAAACATTCCACCATAAGAAAAAAAAACCTAACCAGAGGAAAGAACACAATTCCTGGAGTGTAATGGTTCTGTCAACTACAGACAGTGCAGCAATTAACTATTTTAAGTTTTCATGGTGACTACTGCTGGAGTTCAGGTGTACTGAGCTTCTACCTTCGTGAGACTGATTTTTCAAAGGACTTACAGCTATTAGCTCTCTGGCCTAACTGGAAAACTGATAGGATTTTTTTCCCCCATTCTTCATTTCACTTGTGAAAAATCACAAAGTAACTATAAAATATCCCTTAATCGCAGTTAGGAGAACATTGAGGCAGCTAAAGTGGCATCATGTGTTTAGGTGAGAAAAATTTCTTGGTTTTGTTGTCCTGGCTATTTGAAAAGGGGTATTTGTAGTTTAACTGACCTCTTCCACCTTAAAAACAAAGCCAAAACCAAAACAAACCAGCTACTAAAAAACCCAAAACAAGAAAAAAAGCCCCAAAATACTACAGCATTGATGTTTGTATATGAAAAAACCCCAACAAACATATGGCTTTTCTTATTTAAATTTTAAATCCCTATGTACTAAGTTAACTTAATTAGTGGTGTTTCTAGTTAGATGGCTTATACTGCAATGTTATATTGCTCAGTAGGTGTCAACTGCATTTTTATTTGCAACTTATAAAGGAGGAGTAGTTAATAAATATCATTACCTACAGATGGCCAAGTAAAAATAAACAACTTTAGTACTATGCAATCTCTCAACTATCCTTACTTTGTTGAAGATGAACATGATCCTTCACATCGGCTTAAAGTGACATTTGTAGAACAGCCTTTGTAAGTTATTTTTTCTTCATATTTGTGTTCCCTACAACGTTCTGTGAAATAGAAAAAAATATAACTGAGATTTATCTTAGTCTTCTTGTGTGAGCTTTGCTAGGTGCCAAAAGTGTCCATACGCAGTTTCATGGAATACCATTCCTATTGCATGAGACAACCAGTCACAAGAGAGTAATGCAACAACAACAGATCTTAAACTATGCACTGAATATGTGTGAATAGTTACCCTGGAGAACAAGAAGAAAATGTAAGTTACAAATGAGCAAAAAAATTCCTGTTAAGAATATAGAACAAATTCAGTCTAGCGGGAGAAAATCAAACCTACTGGTGAGAACACAAAGATGCAGATAAAACAACCAGTGGGCTAATTCTGGTGGAACTATTTCTGGTTCACAGACTTTGTGATAGATTTTACTTGTTTGAAAAAAAATGCTCAACTTACTCATTTTAAGGATTTATTTATCTATAGGCAGCCAAAAGTTCAAAACTGAAATGCCTACCTGCAGTTTTTTTTACTCCTTTACCAGACAGAATGTGTAATGCTACATTGTTGTTAGTGATTATATGTATTGATCTTGCATTTTCTCCTGACTTGAAGCAAGATACTAAGTACTTTATGAAACAAAAAACTGACTGAAAACACAAGTTTTCTGATGAATTTAAAGATAGTGTTTGAAGTTTATGTTAAGGAGAACAAAGGTGCTGAATGTATTGAAAAAAATTCATGCACTTTTAACATTGTTCATGTACAATGCTCTTTTGAGCACATTTGGGTTCCCCACTTCAAAACTTATGGATGAAACCTGAACATTGTTGCAGGGAAGATTCAGTTTATATGGTAGTAGGAATCTGGGATTTTGGCACTGGAAAGTAAGACAACTGTAAACTGGATGTTAGACTCAGGTACACACTCGTATCTCAGATGAAGTGCTAGGCTAGTATTTAACTTTTCTTTCTGGACTGAAAGCTATTGTTAATACTCTACAAGATTGAGAAGTACTGGAATTACTCCATGTAGGGCTGGAAAATGTGCAGAGAAAGAATTTGTTTGAGACTCATGAAATAAATACTGGGAAGTACTACCTGTTAACAGCAAGTAGCAAACCTAGTAATGGTATGGTTGGGAAGGTACTGTTCTGAAGTACTTCTCTTAGGAAAAGAATGTGAACAAAATCTAAAGTAGACATCAAAAACATTTCTACTGTGGAAAAATCTTGCTTATGAGAGTTCCTACTTGGGTTCCATTCTGCAAGGTGAAAATTGTGAGGATGCAAAGAAGGCATCTCCTTGTGTCTCATTGTCATTTTTCAGTGCTTACACAGTCCATTTGAACCTCCTTTCTGCTAGAAAAACCTGAAACCAGGCTCTTCGGTACTGCACTACACATTTAACAGTGGGAGGAAGGACAGATTGTGCATTCAGTTGCTTGCTCTGCAAGTAGATAATTCTCCTGTTCCCTATGGCTGAACTAACTGACCTGTACAAGCTGCCCTCTGCTGACAAGGTTAACAGTGAGAAAAACTGAAAGGTTTTGCTACAGCTGACTATATATTGATTCTCACATCACCAGCTGAGAGTAGTAGTTAGACTAGACATAGAATCATAGAATAGTTGGGTTGGAAGGGACCTTAAATATATTCTAGTTCCAACATAGAGAGTAGATTTAAGGAAGAATTTCTTCCCAATGAGAGTGGTGAGGCACTGGAACAGGTTGCCTAAGGAAGTTGTGGATGTCCCATTCCTGGAGGTGTTCAAGCCCAGGTTGGATGGGGCCTTGGGTAACATGATCTGCTGGGAGGTGTCCCTGCCCGTGGCAGAGGAGTTGGAACTAGATGAGCTTTAAGGTCCCTTCCAGCCCAAACCATTCTATGATTCTACCTGAACCCAAGGTGTTAACTCTTCTCTAGGTCCTCAAACAGTGGTTAAATCAAACAAATATATAACAAAGAACTGCACAGGAAATCTACCTTCTATTCACAGCCTGAACAATGCATGTCATTCTGGTTTATTTTTAGAAGGGTTAATCCACATAGTAGGAAGCATTGAATAAAATCTGTTTACCTCACTCTTTCTAAATAGGATGAGAAACTAGGCCACTGCTACCTATACAGGATACAGTTAAAAATAAATAGTGCATCTTGTCCATTTGCATGGGTGTTGTTGACTTCTCTACTGCAGATTGTAATGTAGGACAGTTCCATTTAAAACCAGTAGAGGGGATATTGTTTTGTGTGCCTCCCTTTACAGGCAATTGTACAGAAATTATAGAATGTGGTATTCCTTCAGTCAAAATGCGTTAGGCTTTAATTATATACAGGAGCAAAAAAAAAAAAAAAAACAATTGCCCT
>WAAB01018849.1:0-25628 GCA_013389865.1 Piaya cayana
TCTCAGTGGTGTCCAAGTCCTTCAGCACAGGGCAATTCAGAGAATCCAAATAATTTCCTCTGCAGGAATAATCTGCTGGTCATATCCTCAAGCAACACAAATCTTCCTAAATTAATGGATGTAACACTAAAATTGACATCTTAAAGACAGGTTCAAACCATCTTTCATGAACTTTCATCAGTACCATGGGTAAGTATCAGAGAGACTTGTCCCTAGCTAGCAAAATCCACTGACTTAAGCCTACAATTACAGATGCTGAAACTACTATATGCTTTCTCTATTTGCAATTAAAAGGTATCTCCATTTGCACTGAAAAGGTGAACATAGCTACAGTTTTCCTACATGAATGATAACAAAATCACATTGTCAGCCTGCATTCACTAGCAGCCTGGTGTTCTGTGCCTCACCCATCACTGTGAACACTGAAAACATCCTTAAACCATCATCTTCTCCTCCAACAAACAGGCTGCAGCACTCATTGTCACTGGGTAGCATCCTATAGCTGCTGCAGCAACAGGTGTAACCCTGCCTGGGGAAAATATAGCATGGTCAAGCAGAAGGACCTTGATAGGAATTCAATCAGTCACACTGCAGTACAGCAAAGCTACAGCCAAAGGCTGAAAACACAGAGATGTGACATCTTGTTTAACACTGTTCACCTATGAAATAGCATTTTTTAACAGTAGAGGATCCTCAGGGAAGAGAAGTCAGTCTCTAAGCGCCTCTGAGAAAGTACTGAGTATTCATTGCTACAGTACAGTTGTACTCTAAACAAATATTATTTCATTTTTTAAACCCATCAGACTTCTGCTTTGTATTAGTTTACAGAGACTCCCAAATCATTCCTAAGCAATTCTGGCATGGTGAGTTTACATGAAGTTCTCTCTGTAGCTGTGGTTTTGTCTGTCACTAACAGATGAAGCAGAGAGATTTTTCTCTCAGCTGTTTCATTCCACTTGAATTTCTGGCTAAGTAATGTACCTAAATAAAGCAGTTCTGTACCCTTTTTTTTTTCTTTATCTATTGTTATGAAAGAGCAGAAGTTCATAACCTGCCAAAGCTCCAGTCATCACATCATGACTAAGTTCAGATGGGAGAGAAACAACAGGTTTACTGTTAGTCAATACCTATGCACAAAAGTGGGGTTTGTACCATGCTTTTGCTGTGGTGAAGCAAGTGGTCACTGCTACAAAAACTGATGGCTGGAGGGCAGAGAGTTCCTTTCCAAGAACTAGCACTACCAGGTGAATGAGATTCCCTTAAGCATCTAAAGAAATAGCAGTATGTAATGATCAGAATGTCTTTGCAAGCAGCCTGGGAGGCCAAATGACAGTCAAAATCCAGGAGACGCATTTACAACATCTAATGCGTTTCCAGTGAATCTGGTTCATGTATCATGAACTGAAGGCAGAAAAAAAGCACACAGCCACTACTGCACTGCCCAAAGTAACAAATGACTTTTCTCAAGGTTTGGACAAGTAAATAGATGTTCTTCTTACATGTTTATATGAATCATTTGAAATGAGTTATTGGTTTGTTTTGTCATTAAAACTACAGGCTCTGAGCATCACTCAACTTCTGTTGTATGTGTTAAATTTTATCAGTCACATGCACTTTAATTTGGCTCTATTAATGGCTCCAGCTTCCTGAGTTTGAAGGGACCATGGGGAATAATGCAAGAATCTATTTTAAGTCTACAGCTATTTTCTACTTTGGCAGAGATGTTACCAATGGTAAATAAATACCATGCCATCATTTGGATACAGCAGATAATTCTGGATGGCTTTACAGAGCCCAACAAAATAGGAAGCAAAAAAAAAAAAAAGCAGCCAACACAAGGAACATGCAAAGATGAGCACAACACCACCAAACATCTAATTAAATGGAAGCTTGATTTCCTTGAGCTAACTTGAAATAACAATTTGGTTACTTCTTCTTATTTTACCTTTTCAAACTTGAGTCCAAAATGAATTGTTACTGCTGAATTCACTTCAGATCTAGGACCTGCTTCTTGAAATAAAACTATCCATGAAATTCAGATATTAGGCCATTTCTATATTTTTTTCATATTTCAGTTACTATCACCTGGAAATCAGGGTCTTTGTGCCTTTCCCATTGTCCTGTCTTTCCAGTCTAAAGATGCTCAGTGTCCCCATCTCCATCTTGGTAGGAAAGAGTAGCCATCTGATAATGCTTTTGCTGCTCATCTTCTGTGCCACCACAACAGACTTTAAAAGCAGCCACAGTAGCTGAGGCTTCAGTCAGTACTCAGGAGTAAATACCTAGGTAAAATCTAAGAAACAAAGGTGGAGTACAACCCCCACAAATTATTCTCTTGAATTTGGGAGCCACCACTGCCTCAGAGATGATATCCCATCAGGCAATAGCATTTGGTTCTTGTCTTAGAAGAAATGCAAACAACTGTGCCATATTCATCTTCTCCCATCTTTATGAATTTATGGACTGTCCCTTCTTTCCTCCCAGGCAATGAGCCCAATAATTGGCACTCTTTAAAACACTGGGAGACATTCTCAACCCTCAAGCAAACCTAGCACATGCTGTCCCTTCCATTTCTCTCTCCCTACTCCCACCCTTTGAGCCCACAACAGTGTGATTAATGGTAAAAATGTCTTGCCACCCAAAGTGCTATATGATGAGCCTCCAACCTAGCAACCGAGAGATTAAAACCTGACCCATATGAACTGAAGTAGACATCAGTGTGTCTGTCTACCATTCCGGCTGAAGATTTTGCAGCCTGTAAGGCCAAGGCTATCCATTTTTTTTTGTGATTAGACTAGTCTACAGTCACTGCATGAAAATAGACATATGGGTTAAAGTACTGCTTTAGTCTGTGAGAACCTTCTTGTGAAGTGGCACTTCAGTTCTCTTCAGTTCATCCAGCTTATACTCTGCTCTCACTTCCACAGAGGTCTCGAATCCCTACTTCACCAGGAACACTCAAAATATGAGAGAGGATGAGTAAAGATCTGAATGAAGACCTTGTTCATCATGTACAAATAACTAAAGCTGATGCTTCATCTCTTCAAAGTTTGCTATACCTGCTAGCAAAGGAAAAGCAATTAGAAAATAAAAATCTTACCTCATTCCAGGACACTTTAATGTTCTGTTAGTACAGAAATAACTGGTTTAAAGAAACACTCCTGTAAGAGTGGATGTAAAAAGGAGCACATTAGATGGAAGGTGGGGCAGAGGGGTTGGGAGGGGTGGACTGTGACTTCATGTTGTTGTGCAGTTTCTTCTTCACCCTTTTCCCAGCTTGTCCTTATCACCACCAAAATTATATACGTGTCTCTTCTGCTAGGAACCGGGCTTGCTTTAGCTGGTAATGCTCCAGTTAGTGTTATCTTCATCACTAGAATTGCTAGAATTCCTTAGAAATACTATGTGGGATGATATTAGCATATTTGGCTGATACTTTTAGAAAAATTGCTTGTTTGCACTCAGACAAAAGAATATTCAGGCCACTACGATATCTATTGCGTTAGAGCTGAGCTCACTGCCTCTGGTCCAGAAGACATTAGGGCTGGCAAGGTCTACCCACAGGACAAACCACCAAGGCTGTGCTGGTGACCCGCCCAGCACAGCCAGCACTGAGGTCATTGATGTCCCACAGTTCCCTTCCCATGACAGAGCAAGCTGTAGAGATACCTGAGCAAACAAAACTCAGCTCTCAGTAACTAGAGATAGTCTGATGGTAAATACAGAAGCTGCATGTGCTTTTATTCTTGTGCTCAGTTCTCGCCTTCATCTTCTTTGCTCTATTTCTCTGCTTAAAGGTATTTTACTGTATCCATTGCTATGTCATACCACAAAGAAAATCAGATTGTTTGCAATAGTCTTAAGAGCTGATGCTCTTGGATACAAATCAAGAGTTAAACCTGCAGTAGGTACAAATTGATATATCTCCATTGATTCCTTTGGATCTGTGCCACTTCTCTGGTTTTCATCAGGATGTCTAGCAGGAAAATTTTCAGATGGTTGCTTTTTAATATAAGACATAGCAAAATAGTCCAGTCATAGATCTCTTCCATGGAACAGTCTTCACAGATCATCAGCTTGCTTTTGAAAAAATAAAATAACAGCCTTTAAGTTCACACACAGGTTACTTTTTTTGCTACTGAGGTTTTGGGGTCATTGGGTTGTTTTTTATTTGTAGGATTTTTTTAGAAAGATCATAATTCATATATCCACATCTTTCAAAAATTACTCTGTTGTTCTTAAGGAACTTGCTTTCAAAATAAAGAACTCATCCACTCGTCCTGTCCTGATGCTGGAATTGCTGGAGTGGAAATAAGAGTTGCAGCCAGTACATTCTAAAGCTTTTTCACTTAACAGACCACTTAGTTTACACAAATTTCATACTTGCTGGTTTCACCTGTCCAAATTGCAAAAACAAGCATTTGCAAAAGAGCCAAAGTAAAATCTGAGCATGTATTCAGAAGATAAACAGCAACAAAATTTAGCTGTTTGTGGATGGAGAGAACTTAGATTTGCATTCAGCACAAAGTTCTCAGTGTGACAGCTTCCTTTTGTTACTGCTGTGTATTGGCGTCTACTAGAAACCAGCACAGAGCTGAGGACAAAGAAAAACTTCCACATTTCCCAAATTATTTCTGGAATACATTAAGGTCGAAAGGGCAGATTCTACTCCACACCACACCCACCAGCCTGACACCAGAGGACCATTTATTGTGGGGGAGCGGGTTGGCCTGTGCAGGATTCGTGGAGGGATTTTAAAGGAAACTTTTTCATAGGTTGCACCAGTTTATTTAAGATATGACTGGGAAGGGGAAAAAAAACCAAATTCTTATACTTGGCAAAATCTTCCAGTTCAGTAGTAACAGGTTTGAGTGTTAAAGGAGATCTTTCTAATAACAAGTGTGTTTTTCTCTACTGGCTATACTTCCTATACCTCTTTGCTCCCATGCACCTTCATCTCTCCCCAGTCTCGAAGGACCTCATGTCCCTTCTCTTTAGCCTCCACCACCTCGTTTCAAATGTTCTCCTGTTGTAACCATGGTTATTAAAGTAATGCCGCAGTAGGCACATAATAAGCATCCAGGGGAAATTTGCATCTTTGGAACCCTTCTTGATTCTACACCGTTTGCTCAATCTCACTGTATTATATCCCCACCTTTCTCCAGACCCTTTCCCTTCATGTTTACTACTAAGTACCAAACTTTCTACAATGAGACAGGAATGAAACTGATTCCATCACTAAATGCGAGCATTGGTTTTATTCCTTCTGCCACTGGACCACATATGCACTTTACATTCCATGCTCTCATGTAATGGAGGGTTCAGGTGTTTCTGATGTTGCTGCCATGCGCTAAAAGCAGAGTGATACAAATGCAAGCTAAAAAGGATCCTTCGATCTCTAACTGCAATTGTGGACAAAGCTGGGAATTCTCCAGCACACGTCAAGCAGCTGCTGCTGTGAACAGGCTCCAGGGACGTACTTTGGTGCATTCCTGGCCTGACTTACTGCCTCGTGCTAACTCAGTTTTCAACCACAATAATTCTTGTGCTGGCTCATTATTATAGCACTGAAAAAAATAAAATGTTTGGACAGTACTGAGACTTCCTCCTAGCTGCCACGCTCATTTGCATAGCAGGCTACTATTCTGCATAACAGGGTGGAATTTACTTCCATCCTACTGCTTCTCTAATTTTCCTGTCAGATTATGTTTCTATCTAATGCCCTTCATACACCTCTAGTACAATTAACAGGGTACTTACTTATCTCTGAATAGCAAAAGTCATACTCAGCTCAGCAGGAGTTGAGTAAAAGTAGAAAAAGACCTTCTGGACTTTATCTTGTTAACTGATTTGTCAACTGAGATAACATTGAAATTTAATGCTAACAACCTTCCGGATTATTTCTCTAGCATTTTTACGTTTCTAGAAAAAGTAACATTATTACACTGCAACCATTAGAAAAATATACATTTTCACATTATTAACAATCTTATAGGTACTTATACACTGAAAATACATGAATTTGATTTGTGTTTTAATTTGGGTAGTAACTGGCCTTTCAATATAGTGAGTTTTATGTGCTCTTGACAGATATTTTTACAAAAGTGTCGCACATTTTTGCTTTGTTCCTATTTCTGAGTAAAATGGATGGGAAAAGAAACAACTACAAGGAAGACATTACAGTCTTCAAAACTATAAAATCCTCTGGCTTGTGAAAATGCTCGATAAATTTGTATTCCTCATTTCAGAACTTGTTGGGTAGCACACTTGCAAAATATGTTCATTCTTCTTAATACCACTGATTCAAGTCATCCCAGTGAAGACCTTCTGCCTAAAATATTAAGGGAGATGTATTCCTTCACCTTTATTTGATGTTTGCTTTACAGTTTTGGGTTTCAATGGCACCTTTAAGGCAACAGCTACTTTCCAAAATCACCTTTAATCAAAAGCTTCTGCAGACAGGCAGTATAGTTTGTGTAGGAACCTGTGTGGGAACCATGAATGTCTTCTGCAATATACAATCATTTAGGAACTGTCCTCTGTTTTTCCCAAGACTGAGAGCCTCTAGCCCAGGAAATGATTTGACATATTAACTATTGTTGACTATGTCTGAACTGGGGGATGTAAGAACACTTCCAAGCCGAGTTTGATTTTATGACCACAGTTTGACTTAAACCAAGATGAATCTAAGGTGTGCACAAGCCACCCTGCCTGGATGTTCAGTAACTATATAAAGGACATCTGGGTAGCTGTGTTGGAGGACACTCCCACCACCCTAATCTGACCAGACCTGGGCTACTGAGAGACCTTGGGTCAGCCTATCCATTCTTGGTAAGGATTTCAGGCAATGTCCCCGTGACATTAATCCTCCAAAGATGCTGCAGCAAAGTCAAATTTTGGGTTTGCCATCCTTATCAGGCCAAAATAAGACATTTTCTGTATTGTCTGTATTGTCTTCACCAGTCCGTATCTGTAATTAAATAAAGCAAGTTGGTTTTCACTGTGCTCAAAACCAAACTAATGGACTTAACTGTATTTAATAAGAGAAACATTGGTGAGAGTTCAAGTGAGATACAGGCTGAACTTTTTGGCCTAGACTGCTTTTGTTTTCAAAGAATTATGTTTGCCTCCCAGAGCAGGTGAGGAACAGGAATGCAGAGAAGAGAGATCAAATTTCATCAGAAAAAGTACTGAGGAATAAAAGCAGCCATTACATTAATCCTCATCTTCAAACAAATTCTACTTCATGTCAGCAGTTGGCAAAGGGATTGGGCAAAAGGTGACAACAGGGTAATTTGCCCTTTCCATGTCCTTAAGCCTCTTGAAAAATCCACCATCCTTTTCTCTACAACAGTTAGACTTTTAACTCTTCAGGCGGTGTTCAGGATACATGTTTTTCCAAAGAAAGAGAAACCCATGGTTTGCTCATCTGGAAGCTGCCTTGGCACTCTGTTAGCATCCTGACAGCCATTCGTGTCAAGGACTGAACTCACTCTCTCTTTTGACTTGCAGGTAAAAACTCTGGGCCTCTGGACAAGAATCAATTCCTTTTTATCTTGATGGGAAGATTTCTGTCAGCTGTACAAAAGTTAGGCCCCTTGTCCAAAAAGGTGACTTAGGCATATGCGATGGGGTTCATCCCTCTGCAACCTAGATGTCTAAGCTGGTTTAAATATGGAGAGGCCTCTCTCTTTGCACAGACTATAGACTGGGATAGACCACTATCTTAAACCAGACATGCAGATTTAAGACAGCTAATGCTACATTAAACAAATCTCACCTCCCTGACTTGTGTGGTCTTTGGACAGCTTCCAGCTGCTCTAGTTCTATTTTGTCTTCAGCGTCTGGCCACTGTATACTGGCAGCAGGCTATGCTTACATTTTTTAAGAAGATGCCGTGGTTCTCCACACCAATGTGGTAGCAACAGCCTCTGCCTAGCCACAGAATCATAGAATTGTAGAATCATAGAATCACAGAACCATTTGGTTGGAAAAGACCTTTGAGATCATCAAGTCCAGCCATAACCATCCACTACCAAACCATATCCTTGAGCTCCTAATCTACCTCTCTTTTAAATACCTTCAGGGATGGTGTCTCAATTACTTCCCTGGGCAGCCTGTTCCAGTGCATGACAGCACTTTTGGAGAACAAATTTTTCCTACTATCTAATCTGAACCTCTCCTGGCACAACTTGAGGCCATTCAATATTGTTTGAAGTGGTCCTTAGGCAATTTACAAGTTCCTTTTCTCCTTTTAGGCTCTTTTTCTACAAATTTTACATCAGCGTAACTCTAACACCTTCATTAATATTATCTGAGGTGTTGAGGTTACTCCTGCCCCCATTTAGTAAAAGGAGCATTTAAAGCCTACAAACTTTTGAAAGAGAAGCTCAGCAGAGCCTTTTTGCATGCAAGTCATATCTATAAGAATTTAGCTGAAAACACTCACTGACTTGAAATTTATCTGATTCTTAAATATCCCGATTCTTTGCAAAAATTCCTTTGTGAAATCAGCCCTACCATTCAGGTATATCTATTCAGCATAGGGCCAGATTATTTTTCCTGTGCCTGAGAATTTTAGTAAACTTGCAGATGAACCCTGTAACACTAGTACAATTTAAAGCTGTACACTGAACTTGCTCTTTTCAGCCCCTGCCAATCTCCAGTTCACTGCAGGATTGACTTGTACACAGCATTCAAACTGTATGATGAAGGAAAGACCTCAGAAAGGACAGTTCAACATAATACGTAGTAGGGTCATAACACCCCTTACAGTCACATCTAACCACACCAGCCTTTCCCATAATTAAGCACAACTGAACAAGGAGAGGGAATGAGCTAGTGATCTAGGTGTCTAGACCATCCCCAGAATCACAGAACGGTTTGAGTTGGAAGGGACCTTAGGGATCATGATAGGAATGGTTGAACTCGATGATCCTGTAGGTCTTTTCCAACCTAGAGATTCTGTGGTTCTGCAATCTAGTTCCAACCTCCTGCCAGGGCAGGGACACCTCCCACTAAACAGAACAGAAACAATAGAGGGAGACAGACACTGCCTCAGGATAACACATGTTGGAAAGGATGGAATAGGAATCACTCGCTGGAAGTGCCTATTCAATGTTCCCTATGCAGAGATTGAAGACAACTATTTCGGGATAGACCTCTGACTTTCAGATGGCTAAAGTCTGTTGAGATGAAACCCATCCATCCCTGGACAAGAGAAGTTCACATTCCTGTTTTGTTCAGCCGAATTGTTTGCCTTTGCCCTGAAATGAACTCCCATTAATCTCAGAGTAAGTCATGGTTGAGAAGCAGTTTGTGAATCTGCTTTTTATCTCTACCACACTTCAGCTCTCATTTACCAGCTTCCAGCTAAGCCCAGGTCCCTGGGATGCTACCAGGCATGGAGACACAACCTTTGGCATCTCACTAAAGAAAGAGCAATAGAAACTTTATAATCCCAGATTGGCCTTGCTTTCTTGTAAGAATATCTCAAGTAGTACTTACTTTCTTTGCTTTTTCTTCCAGAAGGACTACTCACTCTGATTTTATTCACTCATGAGAAAAGGAAAAGAAATAAATGCTGTAGTGATAGGACATGAAGTATAAGCAATTTGGCAAAGACTGTCTGACTGCTGAACTCAAGTACTGCTGGAGCCATAACACTTACTAAGCTTTATATTTACAACAATACCCCATGCTCTGCTTTTTCTGTTTTGTTCATCCTGGCTGTTAGTAGCTTATACGGCACCCATATACCAAATAAATCTGGCCATTGTGGAGAACCCCATGGAGGTAGTTTGGTTGCTGTGTGTGGGCTGAGTTTATGATCAGGGTTTGAGGAAGCTGTTCAGGGGTTTCACCACCCTCTGGGGAAGTGTCTCACACAGCAGCTTTTGGGGTAGAAGGGAGAGGAGAGAAGTGAGAACCTCTGTGTGGTGGCAGTAGCTCAAAACCTGCTGGTCCAGGGCAAGAATGAGTCTGGGACCTCTGCTGTCCAGCCCTGGTGCCTAAAATGCCTGGATTTGGGAGCCAGGGGAAGCAGTCTCTCCCGTAAGTGAGAATTTCACTCTTTGCTTGCAATTTTATTCCATTCTCCTTTGAAGCAGTGAAAGAGTAAAACAAGATGATAGATAAAATCTGGACTTGCTTATTCAGTTTTAACTTCTTTTCAGTTTGTGTCCAAAGGACTAAGGACAAATTAGTCTGTTAAAACTAGGGGTTTGGATCATTAGGCTTTTACATTTATTTTCCTTATCAGCAAAGTAGATGATCTAGTGTTAACAATATTCCTTGCTGAGGTTTGAAAAAAAAATTTTTTTCTGCAATTAAGCAAGGGTGAGTGGCTTTTTTTTTTTCATTTAAACTACAAAAAAAAAAAAGGTAACAAAATTAAAAAATTAGTTGTGCTTTGATTTGCCCCCAGAGGCCTTGGCTGAGTAGTGTTTCAGATAGTGACAAAACATAGCAGTAACTTGCTAAACGGACTATTCCGGTGCTGAATTTACTGCAGAACAAACAAACTTGACATAAGTAAACAGAGGAACTCCTGAAAAGGGGCTGTGCAGGGCAAAGACCATTTTTTTTTTCCAATAGTTTCTCTGGTTCAAAGGGCTTAATTTCACAGCAAAAAAAAAGTAGCAGTGCACGGCCAAGCAGTAGCAGAAAGGCATGTTAACTAAGTAAGCAATTTTAAACCATTCAATCAAGCTAGCCAAGGGGAGTGGATGAAAAAGGCATTTTTAAAAGCTATTCCATGCACTCCAAGTGTCTTTTTCATTTCTCTGGGCTCCAGATTCCAGGACACGTCTTTACATGTTGCTGAAATCTAGATGAAATCTCAAAGACTGAAGTTCTCTGCTGGGGGTTTAGGTGGAACTTAAGTGGTCATAAACTCTGAATGGGTTGCTACACTGAAGGAATTTCATTCAGAGAGTTCCTTTGCCATTTTTCGAAGTATATTTTATTTACATTTTGTACCTATATTTTCTGCCCACACTACCAAAACCTCTTAGCAACTTTTAAGCAATGAATCTTCTGTATAACATGCTTTTTTAAGCTTCCTGAAATGAACTCTTCACACTGTATATATTAGAGAATAGTATTGTACTAAAACTCTTTTGACTGCGTGTTTTTCAAAGGGGCAGAGGAGTTCATTCTTCCTATGCCTCTCAATGGTATGTATCTCAGAATCATCCATCATGTGCCGACCAGCAAGGTCGTCATCAGAGTGAAGAAATAAGAGTTTTAAATTGCACTCCTACCACCTGAGAAATACCCTGGCTTTAAGACTTAGCAGGGTGTTTGCATTCCTGTCATGTAACCTTGCACATCCATTTAATGCTAAAGCTCTGCCTGAAATATAGCATTCTGTAGGATTAGCTATACAGATCCCAGCATGGCTGATGTATGGATGAAGTGGCATTTTCTTTGTACTTTTTACGTTAGGGGATCACTCTGATGCTGGAATTTTACCATCTGAGGTGTGTTTTGCTGACAGGTCAGGTGAAGAATGCTCACATCCTCTAAAAAGCAAGATAAATTCTCAGTAGGTAAAGGTGCAAGTGTATTCCATGTTGCTGTTCTATGCTGATATTGGCCACACTTTCCCAGTTTGATCAGTCTGTACTCTCTAGACATATATACGTAAAGAAGAAATAATTTTGTTAAGTTACTAAAAGATGACCCTTTCTGTGGCAGGATAACGTTCTGTGAATTAAAGCTTGTGTTAAGAATTACTTTAAAAATTGCTGCCTTTAAAGGTGTTTTATATGGGAATTGAATGAAGATATCATTTATAGGTATTTCAGATGAAATTAATGAAAAATATGGGTCTGTGCACATGAACAGAACAAAATTAAAGCAGGAGCTCTTGGAAATCCCCAAGAAACAAGGTCCCACCTCTCTATTAGGCTTTCTGTGTATTCTACAGCAAGTTCCTAAAGGCTGCCACAATCAGCAGTCTCAGCAGTGGCCGTAGTTAAGCCTGCTCAGGTAGAGAATTATAGACTCAGTTTTGTCCTGTCCAGCTCTGTTCTTGACAGCTGGTGTCCTCAGAGACATTAATACTTGTCCTTTTCAAGGTTTCCTCTTCATTCTTCAGTCCTATATTTTTAATGACCTTGTAACTGTCTTTTTTAGTTGCAAGGAAAAGCATCTCTTGAATTAGTCAGGAGAAATCAGAAATCTGTAGTGGCTTTTACTGCAGTGTTTCCTTCATTTTTAGCAGTAAAAAATTAAATCAGCAAATCTTTTCTGTTTCAAACTGAATTTGTCATTTCTTTCTGTTGGTGATATTTAGACATACTTAAACACCATGACTACAGTATGACATTATTAATCAAAAGATTTTTCTACATGGTACATGCAATAAAATCTTTTCTCCCAAAACACAACAGAGAATGTATACTGAACGTATACACTGCTTGCATACTTAAACAGTATATACTTATTCCAGCCATCACACAAGACACCTACAAAAATAGATACCACTAAAAATTAATACCCGTCAATTATCACTTCACTACAATAGCTAAGAGACAATTTTTGCCAGTTCAGGGGCTCAGATATGCTATTTGATGTAAGAATTGATAGCAAATACTTACAAAAACAATCCTAAACATATCTGTAATATTTCCTCCTCGTCTTTTCTTTCCTTTGTCTCTACTCTCCCACTGCCCTAGCACCTCCATTCACTCCTCATGGATTTCAGGTTCCTGTTCTAACCTGCTTCCTTTGCACTTTTTGAAGGGGGTTGATTTTCCCCCACTTCACATCGTAGGCTTTGACACTTTGGAGCTACAATAGGAGATGAAAACTAGGTAATGCATATTCACAGCTCCTGAAACAAAAGAGAGCGATAAAAGACATTAGAATTGTAAAACATGGCAAGAAAAACATACTATCCCCCAAGGGAAAGGAATTACTAGTTTTATCTTTGCGTGGAAGAAGGTGATGCTGCAGTCACCTCACACATTGGTAAGATTAAGGGCTGCTGATAGCACTCTTTGGCAGTATTACGAGGGTGAAAAAGGCACACACGGTCATATGAGGAATACAGAAAGGCGGCAATAAAAGTATCTGTAGAGTTGACACAGTAATTTGGAAGCTTATTGATGAATATAGAAGTTTTTTAATATTAGGTAACCCTTAAACTGTATTCTGCTCACCTAAACTGTATTCTGCTCACCTATACCTTTATATATCCTGTCACTGAGATAGCTGTAAATCATTTGCTCTCATGTAAGCCGAACTGTAATCTACAAATGTGTATTCACAGCTTTATCCAAATAAGAAGTAGTAAATTCACCAAAAAATTGCAAAGAAGCCAAAAGTCTTTGCTCAGACCTTGGGGAGATAGCCAGCTGCTAGAAATATTCTTCAGTTTTTATTATGATTTTTATATTAGGCCACACAAATATAAAGAAATTATGAAGAGATATCAGGTAAAAGTGATCATATTGCAAAAGGAGAATAAACAAAAACATGTCTATAAAATACTGGTTTTATTGTGCTACAGTTTAAATATCTAAAAATAAAGACTTGTTTATTCAGTTTTGATGATAACATTGACTCACCTACCACGCAGCAAACCAAAGATTTCTCTGTTATGTTTGTTTTGCAGAAGCAATTTGCAAAACAAAGAGTCCTTTCAGTGGCAACAACATTTTATAATCACATAGGGCTGTCATTTTTTCTACTGGGAACATAAAATAGAACTTATGATTACCGTTATCATAGTCATAAATGTAAGTACCCTGGAGTGGAAGACTTAAAAGGTTTTACATATAAGCTGTCTCATACGGTGTCACATGTACTCCTTCATTTGATATAAATAGCTTCTGCTTTCCCCTGGGTTCTTCTTTCCTCTACTTGACTTCACCCTTTCTGAGGTCAGAGATGTATTGTGCTTCTCTCTGCGTGATGAGGAAAGTCAGTCATGACCACTTGAAGATGCAGGTGCTGGCTCTGTGTGTGAATCATGCTGCAAAGAAGACGACAATCTGTCCCTCAGTTTTTTCTCTAAATTCCCATTAACTTAAGTGAAGATGCTTGTTGACAGAAGACACTTCAGAAAAATGCAAGTGGACTAAACTTGTTGTTTCTATTGAAATTGTATTTCCTTTAAACAGTGAAATATGATTCTGTGATGCCTGGTGATGCTTTAACTGTCTAAGCCCTACACCTATAAACATTTCTGAAAAATAGTACTTTTTCTTGATTTCTCCTGATTTCCTGGGAGAAGAGCTGTGGAAGCAAATCAAACCACCTAATAGCAAGAAGATCATCAGAATCCTTTAACTCCTCCTAAGCCAAACCTTTCTCAAACCTAGCAACAAAACAGCCAGCAAGCCATACGTAAATCAGAGTCGTGTGACTGTGACTGTGTCGCATTTGTCCCATGATGTGGGAAGACAGTGGGAAGGACCAAGTACACTAAAAGCAGAGGAGAAGTTTGGAGATACAGTTGATCTGAGATTGGGAGAGTTGGATTCAGTTTCTGGTTTTGCCATAGGCTTTTTCTGTGACATCAGATAAACCACCCAATTTCCCCACACTTCGGTTCCTATGCATAGCATCAGGATAGTGTGTGAGAGGGTTCACGAGGAGAAAGAGTGAGCACAATACAAGCATTGCATCTTGTCACTTTGCATCTCATATACCCTGGAAATAATACTGCATTTGAGTCAAGCTCTGTCCTCTGTTTGTCTACTCCATCCAGCAGCAGGTCCCTCTGGGCAGGCATTTCTACATCCAATGCTGAGGTGAGCTCTTGCAGGCACCATCATACTGTGTGCAATGAAGAAGACACAAACAGGGGCACACCTGAAGGCTACATTGTGACACACCTGCATTACTCCTGTAGGCACACACAAGGGTAACATTTGAGTTTAGTGATGTACCAAGTTGCTGAGCAAATGCAAATGCTCAGAGTAGATACACTGGTGTCCTCTACACTGAGTACTGCAGTGAAATAGGTTACTCAGAGGCAGGTTTGGCTCATGGCACTCCAGAAGCACCGCTGCATCAGTGACATCAGTTGTTAGCATCAGGCTGGCAGCTCCCTTCCCCTGGTTCAGTGCTCAAGCTCAGAAAACAGATGTGGGGGTGAAATGGGCAGTTGGATCATAAGGCAGCAGTGGCTGCCCCAGGGTTGCAGGCTTGAAGAGGCATTGGCTGAAACACCTTCCTCAGGAAAACTGCAGCCCCTCAGTGCTTAGGAGGGGAGAATGCACGTGCACCCTCAGCACAGGGGATGGGGCTTGCCTTGCAGCCTACACAGCACCTGTGAACTCATGGGAGTGAAATTCAATTGCTGAACACCACAATCATCTCACTTATTCAGTTGGAAAACCAGCCTTCAGACTAATCCTCCTTAGAGACTCATTACGAGGAAAGTTTCAGCTTGTCATATTGTCATTTTAGTTATGCACATGAAGACAAAAAAAGGAACTGTTTGATTTGAAGTGTTCAACACCTGCAGATCCTATTGACTTTAGTGGGATTTCTGACTACTTCACACTCCGGAAAATGAGATTAATCATTTCACAGCAGAAAAAAGATTCTTTTTGCTTTCATGTAGCCAAGAACTTGTGGATAAATTATATACAAACTAGAGGGAGAAAAAGCTTTAGGGTTGAAAATGCAGAGAATTTTCAACCAAAAAGTGCAATCAGTATATAGAGATACAGGTGTTTGTAGAAGTCTCAAATGATGCTGCAATACAGTGTTCCACTGCAATACAAAAATAGGAATTATTCAAGTATGCTAATTACTATAAGAAACTGTTGTAGCTGTAATAGGTGATGACAACAGTTAACAGTGTGTTAAAGATTCATTTAACTTCACTTCCTTACTAGTCTCCCTAGGGGTTTTTGTTTTGTTATTTTTTCAAGTAAGCACAAAATGGGTTTTGCCTGTTGCAGACTCCAATGTTCAACTCCATTTTTATCTCTCAAAACCAGCAACTTCTGATTTAAATGGCTCTGAGCAAGCATTCATAATTGAATTCCACTACAATTTTTGAATAAAACCACAGATAGGCTGTTTGTTTTTTCAAGCTAAAATTAGCTGTAGCCATCAATACAAATGGTCTGCATACCTGCAGGTTTGTGTGGTGGGCTGCCCACAGCACCCGCGTGGAGCCAGATACAGGCTCAAACTAGTAATTTGGAAGGATTTCAACATCATCTTTCCAGATTTCCCTGTTTAGGGGCTTTCTGAGTAATTAAAGATTGCCTGGCTCTTGCTGGAAGCCACCAGTGCACTAGCCAGTGTCAACTTTGAGCTTTTGGAAAGTGTGGGTATTTGTATTTAGTGCCTGTAGTCTAAGAGTTGTGAATGTGACATAGCTCATGGTAGACAAGAAGCATTTGCCACATGCCTTGCCATTAGTAAGACTTTGCAGCTGCTTCAGGGGATGATCTCAAGCAAACAGGGAAAACACTAGAGGAAGCTATTGTAAGATCTATGCAAATGTTACTCTCAGAAAGCAGTTTTCAATATTTCTCTATCAAATGGAGCGATACCATAAACTAAAGATTTTCAGGTCTGCTACTGCTCCATATTTTCATGAGAGATGTGGGCAACTCAGTACAATGTATGTTTAAGTTTGTAGAGGATATCAAATTGGCAGAGGCTGCATGCCTGTCAAAGAATAAGCCTTCAAAGGTATCTCAAAAAAACCCAGAGAAAAACTAGTCTTAAAACAATAGTTCCAGAAGTTATGAAGTCATAGAGTTAGGGAGCAAGAGCAAATCCCTCAAGTACAAGAGTCTGATGAGTGTAGAATCTCCACCTCTGAAACGGCTGGGACAAGGCTGGACAAACATTTTCTATGAATAAGATGGATCCTGCCCTTGGGTAAGAGGCAGAGCTTTCCATTGTGTTCTCCATGGTTTCTGTGCATATTAAAGACATTCCTGGCCTGATGATGATGCATAGGGAAGAATTAGAAACTCCACATTCAATGATTCTCAGTTTTCTGTTACCCTCTAAAGCCTGACAGCAACGTCTATAATTACACCTGCTGCAAGTCAGTGAACTGCCTGGTATTCCACCAACTCTAGTCTGGACTTCTTCATTCGCTGTGACTTCTCAATGCAGTTTTGGCCCAAATGCACCTGAAAAATATATTTGTGTTTGACTCTGAAGATCTTAATAAAATAAGCCCATCTGTTTGGGTGTATTAGGCTAACACATTGAGTTCATGCCTTCCTTCACCAGTAGATGACTTTACAATATGACTTTATTACAACTAGTTTTTAACAAGATAATTGAAAACAAAGTTCCTTTAATGGATGGACATGTATAACTTCTTACAAAAAAAAGGTGGGACAAGCTCTTCCAGGAACTCAAATGGAATTCAGATTGGAATAAAACAATAATAGTGCCACAGGAAAGAAAGTAAAACTGCAAAATGAACTGTGCTGGAAGAACACAACTTAGATGCACTCTATCACTTCTGCTGTGAGAGGCACTAAGCACAGACTGGCATGAAAATCCTTCTGCATCAAGAACACCAGGGTCAGGGTGCAAACAGCAGCAGAAAAGAGGGTAAAGAGAGCCAACTTTGCCAGTGGGAAGACAAGAGCACATTAAAAATCAAAAATACCACCACTTGTTTGGAAAAAGCCTGAGAGGGAACTATAGTGCTTCTGTCCCTGGAGCTGGGAGAATGAGAAGGTGAGTAAGGGAACAGAGCTGGGCAGGTGGGACAAAGTTCTCAGTAGGGATGTGGGCAAGAGGGAATCACACCTGTGGCTGGGGGAAGGCACACTCCATCCCCGAAGGGAGATGGAATTGTCTAGCCTCTGTCACTGACAATAGGAGGCCTGATGGGGGCTGGATGGGTGGGAACACAAAATAAAATTAGTTAGAATCATAGAATAGTTTGGGTTGGAAGTGACTTCAAAAATCATCTAGTTCCAACCCTCCATGATCTTTAAGGTCCTTTCCAACCCAAACTATTCTAGTTCATCAATATCATTTTCTCTTAGCAGCATACACTTCATTATACGCTCAAAACCTTTTAGAAAGCACAGAAATCTCTAAAATTCCATATAAAATGACCTTCTTCAGTACTTTATATTAGCACAAGTGATGAAGACTGATATGCTATTTTGTTAATTGTTTCAGAAAGGCTTGCTGAAATACTGCAAAAAGAAATTAGCCAAAATCATTGTGAAGATCATAACATGTTTACTTACTTATTTCCATTCATCTATAATATGAACTATCCACAACTACTCAAGTGCCTCCTGGTTGTTTTTATGGAACTTTGACGAACACCATGCTGTATAAGATTCATAAACTGTTCAGCTACAGGACACATTTTGAGAGCAAGCTACTTGTTACGCTGCAGTTTGAAATATCCCTGTAAACCTGTCTGGTTGCAGAGAGAATCAGGCAATGCGGTTAATTGATACTCAGTTGTCCAATGTCAGGTACATTAGCTCTGAGTAACAAATAATATCTGAACAGTCCATTAACACAAACCATTAATAAAAAATTGCAAATCAGAATCAGTCTGTGAATTTTTTCACACATAGTAAATAAGGCCTGTATTTGAAGCTGGTAACATTTACAACAGATAATGTGAGTTCTGTTCTCAGCCACTTTCCACAGGTTCTAGATTCCCACTGATTCTTAGATCAGTGTCTTGTTTTTCACATTTTTTTTGTGAGAATGATTAAAAAAGATTATTTATGTGAGATAAGGTACCAAATGTCTAACTTCTGAATGGTTCTCTGTCCTGTAGTGAACATTAAGTAGTGGTTATTTTTCAAAGGTTGTAAACAAAATATTCTGCATTGAAAAGCAGCAACCTTTGAGCAACAAGGCTGGTCAAGGGACTGGAGAACAGGCCTTATGAGGAGCGGCTGAGAGAGCTGGGGTTGTTTAGCCTGGAGAAGAGGAGGCTGAGGGGAGACCTCATTGCTCTCTACAACTACCTGAAAGNAGGTTTGTATAGCTTTAAAAACTTTATCATGTCTGAAATCCAGAAACTGTGGTAATGGGGAAATACATTGCTTGAATGATCATTTTAAAGCATTTAATATTATGCAAAGAGACCTCTGTATTATAGAAGTATTTTTACAACTACATAGAGGTGCTTACTACTTACTGGAGTTTACAGGGGTTTTCCATAAGCAAACCAGGTATAAAGTCAAAAATTTGTAAGAAATGATGAAACAAACCAGTGCAACATCACTGTGAGATTGATGTCAGCATTAGGGTCATCACTGATAAAACTTCAACCTCTTCAAACTCTCTAAAAGGAAACAGAATAACTTAATGATTTTGCAGATATTTGCATAAAAATGAACATTACTGCTGAGAAACTTGTTTTGTTAATTTACTCTAACTTGTAAATCCCTTAGGTATTAAAATGTAAATATTTACCTAAACATAAGTGCTTTTCTTAACTCTCTCTCCAGACAAAAAAAACACCCTTATAGTAGGTTTAGCATAAAAACTCTAGAAAGGAACTGACAGGAGATATTTCATTGCATTTGTGTGACATTCTTTTACTGGTTTTCATACACTCCAGTTTCATGTAATTATATCCATACAGAGCTAATGCTGAGGTACAGGTAAGTGAGACTTTGAAAAGATTAAAGGGATACTTTTAACTTCACTCTTGCCTTTGCCTGGAACATTTCATGAAATTCTTTTAAGCTTTTGTACAATGATTTGAGAGCAAAAATAATTTAAATTACTCTTTTTTTCTGACAATTCCTTCTCATCTGAACACTAGAACAAAAAACATATTAGAGGGTCCAAGTAGCCTTGACATTGGATACTAAGTCTTAAAACAAAGGAGAAAGGAATAAAGTAACCCCTTGAACCTCATTTCAATTCAAAAGAGAAAAAAAAAATCCCAGACTTGTTAACATAAATAGTATGTGCAAATATGCATAAGACAACAGCCCCTTGGTAACATTTTTCCCACAGGAGGGAATTCCAGGAAAATTGCAGGCTATGTGCAGATACTTTATTTTCTAAACAAAAATTGTATTATGCCAAAAGATATATACATTTCAACCACTATTAGAGCGTAATTAAATTATGTTAGTTATCTTTGTTTGTAATACAAGGAACAAGATTTCTGTTGAAAGCACAAGGCTTTCCTAAGTTAATATCCTTTCATCTCACCAAGTGTGACACTGTAGGTGGTCTGCAGTGGTTTCTTTATACAGAACTTTTCACAGGATTTGCTTGATTCAATGCTACTTCTTAGCTTTTAGGTCAAGTGAAAAAAATAGCAGGAAAGCCACAAGAGGACAAATTCACCTTTCACTTACACTGTGTAAATCCTGTCGAATGGGGAAAGCGGGACAAAGACTGAATACTGGTCCTTTGACATAAGGAGAAATGCAAATATTTCATGAACAGGGCAACAAATGTCTTTGAAATTTGCAACAAAGTAACAATTTCTGTTAAACTGAGGAGCCCATTATTTCCTATTCATTGAAAACATATGTTGGTGCTGTTGCACATCAGAAACAATGAGAAGTCATTCTATTTCTTATTTCAAAGACTAAAACAGTAGCTTACTTTTTAATATATAACCAATTGTTGCGAAACATCTGGTGAGCTGTGCCATTCCTAGCTTATAGAAAAATTCCTTCTTTAAAAGCAAATTGGAAAATTTTATGCTTTCTTTTCTGTATAAATATATTATTTCCTCACCCTGTAGAACTCCTTTGCCTTGCTTGCTCACTATTTCCATGTGGCCACTGGATGTAAATATTGTGTCTAAGTCTTTAAAATGAAGAAAATGTATTTTTTAGGACAAACTCTTCCTCTCCCCCCTTCATTTCCCACTTCCCTCTTCTTCTTGCATCTCCATGCCACACTTTTACCCCTCAGTTCATCACTCAGCAAGGCACATGGCAGCTTTGACAACTTGCACTGTATGGATGTTAGGAGGGTCTTACACACATAAAGAAGAAAGTTAATGCCATTCCAAATACTTCCAGTGTAAAATGTGAAACCACTTTTCTCTAAGAAGGAGCCACTAAGTTTTATATACTCCAAGGTAATAAATGCTAAGGCACATTACCCAGCTCTCTCTTACTGTACGAAATCTTAGAAAGCTTTCTGCAGTATTGCATTTGCCTCATGAATCTCATCCTAGAGCCAGGGATTCTGATATCTGATGACCCTACTGCAATTTCAAAACCCATCTGCCAACTCACTGACATGTAGAATCCCAGCATGTTACCTAACACACTGAGACTGGGTGTGCTGCAGTAGCAACTTCTGAATCATAGAATCCTAGCATCATAGCACCACTAGGTTGGAAAGGACCCACTGGATCATTGAGTCCAACCATTCCTACCAATCACTAAACCATGCCCCTCAGCACCTCGTCCACCCATCCCTTAAACACCTCCAGGGAAGGTGACTAAAACACCTCCCCGGGTAGCCTGTGCCCAATGACCCTTGCCGTAAAAATTTTTTTNCATGCAGTGAACATGCAGAACAACTTTGTCCATTGCTAATGATGCCATTGAACTACATTATGAAAGAATAATCTAAGAGACCAAACCAAGTCTATACAATGGTCAAAGCCAGAAGGGCCAGGAATTATGAAATGTGAGGTCTCTCTGGACAAGAGAAGCTGCCTCTTCAAGCTACTGCAGAAGAGAAGCAACACCTCTTTGGAAAGTGGCACACATGGAGTGAGAGAGAGAGCACACATTGTACAGCACCATGCTGACAAATAACCCAGAAAAAAGTACAAGAAAACAGATTCTCAAAGTGAAGTATGGGCTCAACAATCCTCCAGTAGTAGAAAGAAAAAAAAAATCCTGAAGAGAGAAAGATGTTCAAAATTATTCCTAAACAGGGAAGTACAAATGGCGCCAGATCCATGTTTACTTGTAACATGAGCAACAACCAGAGGATGTGGTTTTAGTAAAGACAGACGTTACGTAGAAGGATGAGGCAATGGTTATCTAAATACAGCAAAAGTGCTTACATTTCCCGAAGGCCCAACTTACACCAAGTTGCACCAAAAGCCAAAACTTTAGCAATCAGCTCAGACATGAAAGAGCCCTACTGCTGACAATTTGTTCTTGATACCTTCTGAAACAGGTACATGTGAAGTGATATTAATTACAGATGAGGAAAAGTAGCAACATAATCTAGACTCCATAGACATATGGAGTATATAGGTAAAGCTGTGGTTTGCAAGACTATGCATTTTATAGAGTTGAATGTGAAAACAAGGAACAAGAAAAATAACAGGAAATTAAGAGGATGACCTTGGAAGAGGCAGTTCTGCAGAGAAGGAAAGCATACAACACATGATTGGTCAGGAAAGGCCAAGTATTTCATCCCTTTTTTGCTTTCTGTTGTCATTAAGATGGCAACTGACACCACTGCAACTGGCAAACATAAAAACTCTGGCTTAAATGAGGAATGAAAAGTGCTTAGGCAGCTTGTAAATCAATGGGTCCTGTGAAAGTCACCAAAAATGTCTGGAAAACTGGTTCATATAATTTTTGGGACAATTTTGGTTATCTTTGGAAAGCCATAGAGGACCAGTGACGTTCCAGGTGACTGGAAAAGGGCAAAGACAGTGCTTATTTTTCAAACAGACACAAAAGGGCAGCTTGGAAATAGTAGACATCTTACATTTTTAATTTCTTCACAGTAATGGAGCAAATAATCTCAAAAAAAATATGCCAAATAAAGAAAAAAATATTTTTAAAAAGAGAAAGAAGTAGCAGCCGAGATGTATTTGTAAACTCACAGCCCTGCAAAACTAATCTGATTTCCTGCAACAATAGGTAAATCTGTTTTGCAGATGATGAAAGGATAGTGGGGAAAGAAGACAGTGTGTGTCACATAGCTTAACATTAGTTAACATATAACTCAATGTAAGTAAATCTTTTGATACTGCCTGATTAGACATTCTCATAAGTAAGTTCAGAAACAATCTTCTGTATGTGCTATGAGTTCACAACCAAATGCAGAAGCAGACACAGAGCACCTTTCAGTGGTTCTTTGTCAAAAAATAAAGATGTAATGAGTATGGTCTAGTACTATCAAATATCTTCCTGAATAACTGAGATTATGGAGTAAATATACATTGCTGTGTACATACACACACAAAAAAAAAGAGATGCAAATATATCGATATATAAATATATATAGTGTGCATCTAAATTAACTGCAGCTAGACATAGTTGCTAGATGTTCAGTTAGGGGTGGGACTAAAGTCCAGAATGATTTTTTTTTCAGAAACATAACCCAGATTACAAAAGATTAAATGTGATTAAATAATGACAGTTACAAAGCTTTATAGGCAAGTAGAAATAACCAATTTCATAAATGCAAATAGAGAATGAGAGGAAAGCATGGTTACAGGAAAGGAAAAGTGGACCATGAGTCACCATGTGAACTTCAGCCAAAACCCAACCTCACTCTGGACATACTGGCAGAAGAAATCACTCCAAGGCATCTACAGTAATCCTCCTACCCCCCGGCTTGGCACTGGAAAAGGCATCAGGCAGAGTCTGAGTTTGTGTCCAGTTTGGGCACCACTTCTCAAGGAAAACATGAGCTTATGGTTGCATCATGATCAGAGATCTGATTAGAGAAGTGGAAGAATTGTTGGTACGTTATCTGGGCAAGGACATGAGACATCATAAATTTCTTCAGAGGAAATTCTGAAAAAAAAACCCCTAACATTGTGGTTTGTTAATAACTGCAATAGATTACTTCAAAAGGTTGTGCTGTCCCACCTCTGGAGTTACTCAACTTGTTGGACAGGTATCTGCAAGAAAAATTTAAGCAAATTGTTGTTGATACAGAGCAAGGGAATAGACTAAGTGACTTGTTGACATCCATTCCAACCTCACTGTCTGTGATTTTATAACAGGGTTTGACAGTAACTACTTATGTGGAATTGGCATCTTCTGCCTTATCTATGAGGGAGGGTCTGATCTTACCTGACTGTCCATTTATTGTTTTGTCAAAAACGTGACAATTTTTTTCCTCTGGTATGTCTATATACCATATAGACAACCTTATGGACTCCTTTGTTCACGGAAAAGTAACATCTTCTCTGACTTTACCAACCTTTTCCAAAAGAAGGTCGCAAAACAAACTATGTAGTCCAAAACATCCTTCACATCGCCAAGGAACACCTACCTGGTCCTCAACCTTCACAAAAGAAAGCGGAGAGTTTTCTAATATGCCATGAAAGGGGCTGATGGCTCCATGGTCAGTGCTCACCACTATTCCATTTCCCACTCACTTTCTGCTTGCCTGAATTTTTCCCCCAGCTCCATTCCCATCCAACAGCTACTGGGTTCTCTGGAGTGAACCTGCCTTTTCTTCTCATTGTTCACACAGTTAATAGTAGGTTGACTCCCAAGAGGAATTCCCAGGCATGACAGTTAATTCATTATTGCCAATTGTAGCAGTATTAATATTTTCTGTTTACATTCTTATTTTCAGTTTGTACAAAACATGTACAGAGAGAAAGACGGAGAGCGGTGATATTTAATCTTTTCTAAATAACCTATTTGCAAGATTTTTTCAGATTTTCAGATATGAGCTATTGAGTTTCTTCTATGTGAAGCACAACATTGATTCAGGGAACGCAGAGATAAGGTAGAGGACAAGGCTTAGGTAATTTGTTGTTCTTCTAAAGTCTTCAGTGAACTCTTCTAGGGAAATATTATTCTGCTTGTTATTCTTACAGAAGATAGATATTAATTCTTATCTTGCATTCACCTGCTTATCTACCACATTACAGAGGGGTCCTGCCCACATTTAAATGCCAGTTTAATTCTACTGTGCTCTAGGCCACAAGAAATCTGTTCAAAGGACAGCCCTTCATATACATACCACAGTATAAACATTTTAATGAAAGAGAATTTTTTGTAGGAGGAAAAAAGTTCCTTCACTTTGAAAATAATGAATAAGCTCTCGTTGAAATGAATACTTTATGTATAACTTTATGTTTCTGATCTGGCAGCTTTGAAGAGCTGATATCATCAGTTTTAGAATCTGGAGTCTGGCCACTATTCCCTAAAACATGCTTTACAATGGAAAAGACCATTTGAAAGCAAGTAAAACAATACACAGCAAAAAAACCTGGGTACTTTTTCAAAGCCTGCAAACTTTTTATTACTTTGCAACCTTTTTTTCTAACGTATGAACTTTTCTGTGCCTCTTCCCTATCCATACCACTGCCCCACTACTCAGCCACTGCAGTTAGAATGCTAGAGCTACTGACGGCAGAGTTTAACTGCAGTCTTATTTTTCCACTGGAAACTCTTTGTGTAATTCCCACTGTGTGATGTTGCACAGTTGTTCTTGCCAGAATTTACACTGTGTCGGCCCAAGTTAGTACCATATTTCTTCAGTTCTTCTCATTTGTAAGCACAAAAGCACACAGCTGCATGCCTGACTCCACTGAAGCCAAAAGAAAACTCATATGTGGTCTTCAGTAGAGACGGGAAACTCATCCTTTGGACAGCACTTCTCACAGGAGCCACATCAGTTCATAAACTCTTTTCTACAGAGGAACTGAGACAGAGGCCATAAGGCTCAGCAAGCCTTGAGGGTTGACCACTGACCACTGTGGAGAGGAGGGTGCTGGC
>WAAB01018861.1:0-12840 GCA_013389865.1 Piaya cayana
CAACATTTTTCTCATCCTCAATGCAAAACACAGCAGTATATCACTTATTAGGAAGAAAACTAACTCTATCCTGGCCAAAACCAGTACAATAATGATTAACACATTCTTAAAGAAATGTCAGAGAAAATACATTCTAATACCAAGCCATAGAATTATTATTGCTTTTCATATTCTTGTATGTCTTCTTGCTACATTAAACTTAGTTGGATATTAGAGTAATACTTCAGATGTTAGCGTTGAATTTACATATACATGACAAAACTGTATCCATTTTGCCATTCATCCATGTATTCACAGGTTTGTAAAGAAAGACGACTTCGTAAGGCCTTTGAAAATGCTGATTTCCCTTAAAATAGGTTTTCATATGAACATGATTTTAATGCAACTTTTCTCACAGACTCTCAGCAGTGTTTATTAGCTCAGACACTGTACTGCACCAGTGTGGTTATCAAATTCAGGTCTACATGAACCTTACATCATATACAGACAGAATTCAGTTGTATCAGGGGCTGCATTACTAGTTACTATATGCTTTGGAGTGGAATTCTGAACTGAATTACAAGATCAGTGTTCTCATTCAGATGCCAGGGAAAATTAAGGATCTCAGGATAAGGATACAAAAAGTCTGTAAAGTGACATGGAATATTCTGGAGCCATGACAGAAATCTTTTAAAAAGAAATATGTCTAACTCTGTCTCTGGATACTTAACAGATTTGCTTCTTCTTTTATCTATGTTGTTATTTGTCATTACCTTAATCATTCAAAGTCAATGTCAGGGCTTGCAGAAGTGGTTTTAAGTAACAACAGAAATAAAATTATGCTAAGTATTTTCTTTAACTCGGGAAAGTCACTACTTTTTGTAACTGATTCTGTAGGTAGGTATTCCACAAATTTGGAGAATTATTATCTAATCAAGAATTATATTTTCCCTCTTTATAAGGGCACAGGTGAAAAAATTCTACCGTACGGAATGTCCTCTCTTGGTTGCCTCATCAGCAGCTCTTTTACTTTGGAACTCTTTCAATTGTTACTAAGATGTCAGAGATGGTTAGCCCTTGCACTTTCAATAATGAGATTATAGCTGAGGAGGTCAAGTGGGAGACACCGTATGATATAATACATTCAACCCCAGGAGGTTGAATGAGCAGCAGTGCTGTTAGCTGGATGGAATAGACCCGTCTGCTAAGCAAGAGGGAAGGTAGTGTAGTGACAGTGTTCAGACTTTTGATAAAATGCATCTTAAATCACTGCAAACTTGCTGTTAACAATGCAGACTTAGGTTAAGGAAAAACAGCAAAGCACCAAAAAGATTTTAAAGAAGTGCTAAATGAGAAACTTGGGCATAAGTTACAACTACATAGGCGTAGCTATTCAGTTCCTAGAGTCAATCACAGATAAAAAAAGAGTTAAATTTTTTAAAAAAAGAAGTATTTTAATAAAATAAAGTTTAGATTTTACTATTTACAGTATAATTAGAATATTCCTTTTGAGTGTTAGATTTGTGCAAAGTACTTTTTTGCTGGTTCTGCACACGTTAAAGAGAATAGCACAGAGAAGTATCAAAGTATTACTTAAGTAGAGACTAATTGGTTCACGGCATTTTATTGATGGGTGGTTACAGACCAGAGGCCATTTTGTGAGCATCTCCAAGCACTGAACAACTTATGCTAAATGAAATAAAGACACAAGGCATTGCAGCTGCGTGTACATTGTTTCGCACGTATACACCATGAATACAAAGGCTTACACAGGCTCAAAGTTTCTTTTACAACATTAAGGGATTGTTCTACTGTAATGCTTCTCTTGTTTCTTACTGGTAACTTTCCTTTGGTAGACCTTGAGTTGTAACTTTGTAAACTAGCGAGCTAGAATGCTCACATAGCTGTTTCTCATGGGAAAGTAAGATTCATGTAACTAACTGAAAGCTTGTTGCTAAAGGAAGATTGTTGAATCTGCTTGCTAAACAATAGACTGTATTAATCACGTGAGGTATAAGAATCTATTGTGGACTTCAATAAACTGGCTCACTGGAATCACATTGATTTGCGAAGTGATGAACCCATTCCTCTGTCATTTTTTCAAGTGGGATCCTGTATTTATTTCCAACATGTTTAATTTCAAGATGTGAGGTGTTATATAAAATTTGGAAGAAAAAAAGAAGCACTTTACTGCAAATATTGATTATTGTAATTTATTATGGTTGGTTTATTTATTATATATTATTTTCATTATTTATTTATTTATTTACTGTATGGTTAGGAGTGGACAGGAATAGTCATATCCAATGATATCAAAGGTTGCAAACAAAAAAATTTTATGAATATGCAAAATTAGCTGCTTCCCTTGAGAAATTGTGTATAGCCAAACATTCAATTTTTAAGAATATACGTATGTGGAAATAATAAGTCTATCTGTTAAAATTGTTTGGCTGCTAACTTCACAGCAGAGATTATGTTTCTCTCTAATCTATCACACAGTGTGAAAAGAGTAACATTGAATAGTCTCCCTCTAGCTTTATTTATAAGTATGTATCAATTACATAGTAGGAAGTGCAATGAGCTATGTGACTATGATAGGAATGTATGTGTTCATTTGTTTAAACAGAGATGAAAAAATCTAGAATATTCAAACAACAAAAAGATGTAAGATTTATAAATCTCTTCACGTAGCAAGACTTCAAGAGCTGAATCATTTTACCTCCTTCAAAATTAAACAGTGCTTGATCATGGCCTAAAACTCCTTACAGCAATAGAAAAATATCTGATAGTAGAGTCCTTTAATGTTACAGACAAAAGCATAAAAAAAATGCTGGAAGCTAAAGCCTCTGAAAGGCCAGACTATTAAATGTTATTTTATTATAAATCATTAAAATTACTTATTGAGGACTGTGCCATTTACTTGAAAGTTTACTTGAAAGAATACACCTAACTCTTCCACTGCCACATCACACTCTCATACTACCCCATCCATTTAGGCAGGAAGAATCCTGTGCTTTCCAGAAATCGTAGAAAAAAATCTTTCAGTGGAGGAAGTGTGCACCTCAATGCCACTAACAAAGATTTCTTCATAGGCAGCAGACACAACTGGTACAAAAGGGAAGTATATGATAAACTGACTGTCTTACAAACTTCCTTTACATATACTTCTCATAGGACGTAGGCAACTTTTAATAGGGATGGTAGCAGACTTGGTCTCCTTTTGCACACATTAGATGTCTTGGTGGCAATTAAAGGAAATGCATCTTCTAGAGGATGTTAGGATAAGTTACTCACTCAGGTTCTGGTTCTTATTGTCCGCAGTTTTTCTCTCCTATGTGTTTCCTCCCTTCCTGAGTAATTCAGGAAATGCAGTGATTTATTAACTTACCCTGGAAACACTTGCAACATTCGTCCCCTATATGATTGACTTCTCTTACTTCTTTGGAAGTGCTGCTCCTGTGGCATCTATCATCTTCTCTTTTACATTGATTAAATCCTTAGCAAAATATTTACCTTCTTGAGAAAAATGTTCCCGTTTTCTCAGGAAGAAATATGTACATCTAAGAAATTTTTAATACACTGAGCTTGTATTTTATATCACATGGCTACACAGATCAGCAATTGGGTGTAAGCAGATTGTTAAAGAACCTGTCCTAATCAGGTTACCCTAATAGGTCCTTACTAACAACATGTATGGTGGTAATGAACTAAGAGTTATTTGAAAGCCATTTTTTAACCATATGAAAGTCTTAAGTTTAGGACCTTAATTTACCTTAAAATCCCTTTTAATTCCCCCTCTTAAATTTTCTCTATTTAAAATGTAATCAAGTAATTTAATTGCTTCTGTCTGGTTCTCAGCACAAATAACTTCACAGAAAGCAACCAGTTAGCAAACAGTTCTGCTGAACTGAATCATTCCCTTCACATACCTGAGAGGACTAGCTTATTATTTCTGCCTTCTATTTTTCTTAGCTGTAGAAAAAGTTCAGCTAATTATTATAGAATTGACTGAGGTAAAATAATTTTTTAATAATTTATATTGTTATGTCTTAAAGTGGAAGTAAAGAATCATTTTTAAGTATATTTGATCAAAGCCATTCATAAGTTTTGTACATGTCATTGTTTTTAATTTCAACGTATTTCATAAGGTTCACCTAGAATAAAAAGAAAAAAGATTACTTAGAGCTGCAATTTAATAGAGCTGCAACACAAAGACAAGGACATAAGAAATACATCCTTGTAATAACACATAGAGGTCATTTTCAGAATAAATTTTCATTACCTATAGATCTTAAATAAATAGAGCATAAATCCAGCAATCACTGAACAATTATAACGTTAGCTTGCATGATTAGTGTGTGTAGTAATACAAACAGCCTTTCAAAACTATTGCAAGATCTGAGTTAGACAGTCTGTATATTTGAAACACCTTGTTTGAGTAATTTTTTAATCATTATGTTGATCTAACTGGTTTGGGGTTGGGGTTTTTTTGTTGTGTGTTTTTTTTTTTTTAAGATAGTAATATCCCCTATCCCTAGGTGTGCCTAAGATGACAAAATAACAGCCTGTGATTATTTTTAATTGAATTTTTTATATTTTCCTGTTGTTCTGTTAAATATTTCTTTTAAAAGGCACAGAGAGGTAGTGGAAAAGTTTCATCTCAAGTGAAAAATACTTGATATATCAGGGGAGTTTAAACATAGAGTTCAATGGACAAATTAAATATTGTAACAAATCCCTTAATGCTGAGAAACTCCATGTTTGTCACTCTTTTTGACAGGGGAGACTTTCATAAATTTGTCTCAAATTCTGAAGAATCATCAAGAATGCAAGAAGAAGAAAGAAGGAGGGAGAGAAAAAATTGTTTTTCTCTTCATTGCTCATTAACTTTTTGTGAGCAAAATTGTGTTCCTGAGTGTCTTTATTCAGTAGGACCCTTTTCAGTGAATGTGGCAAACAAAAATTGATCTAAAGAATTAAAATCTGTTTTCTTTCTGTACATTCTGCACATTATTTCCACTGTGATAACTTAACTACTCAGTAATCCCTCAAAATGTGGGAGATGACAGAGGTCTACTTCACTGATTTTGTGATTGCTCGTATCATACATCATTCTGCAGAAAAATTGTTTAAGGTTATTCTTATGAGATGATGCTAAAAGTGTAGCTCTTTCAACAAAATATAGCACAAATATTGCGTAAGCAATAAATTTTGATGTAATAAAGAGCTGTAAATTCTTATAACAAAAGTACGGAAAATCTTGCTTTTGCTTGAGACACCATCTACTATCATGTGCTCTTGCAGTTCTCCTTTCAACTCATGACATGCAGGAGTCAATAATCTTATGAGTTCTGATATAAACAAATGCTTGGTTCTGAATTCACCTGCTGTCATTTTTGCATGTCTGTGAGATGCACATAATTTGGTTGAACTGAAAACAATTATAAGATTCCAAATTACCTTTTTTTGTTGTTGTTGGTAGAACTAGTGTGATCAGTATTTTCCATTAAGAAACATACTGTCATTTTCTGTTTGCTCAAGTGTCTGGTATTCAGGATTATAATGACCACAATACCTAATGTGAGTAAAATCAATACAATTACATCTACAGTATTGTTTAACAAAATGTTAAAATCTTACAAGGTAGAGATTATTGGCATTGTTCTTGTATTAAAGCACTACATATTGAACAAATTTTGACATCTATATCTATTTTCAGGAGATAATAATTTCTCTTTAACCAATTTGTTGCTTAGGATACTCTTCAAGGAGTAAAAATAACAAGGGGGATTCAGCTTGCTTAGTGTTAGACGTAACAGTTGAGCTACTTGCCTTAGACTCAAAGCACAACTAAGGAAGCAGATAGTTTCTTCTAGTGAAGAGTTTTTCTGACACTTAAGGGAGTACATTAGGGTATTATCTGATTTTAGGGACTTACCTAAATTTCTGTTTCTTTACATTGACCATGTCTTATTTTATAAATCTCTCTTACTCTCCTTTTCTCTCTTACTCTAGTCTAGGCCAAGCTAATTTGCTCGTAGGTTTTCTTCCACAGATAGTGAAATATTTCCCTTAGGAAGAGAACCAGGAAATTTTCATCTCGCTTCAGGCACACATTATGGGTGCTCACTAAGCATGGGACACTCAATCCAACACAATTTTTAAACTCTGTCTAAGCAGGTCATTGGCTCTCAAATGCCCACAGCTTCATGTAAGCTCACAGTATGAGGCCATCAAGTTATTTTTAGTGGGCTGTGAAATTTACTCATATTATTTCAGGCTCTTTCAACTGAAAACAACATTGTAAATAGTATTTGTGTTTCATGATTACAAGGATACTGTAAGGTTTCTGTGTTCCTGTATTGTTCTATAGGCAACAAGTGTTGCCCCTTGCTGGAAACAGTGTACTGAGCAAAATGTGCCTCTTAGTCTAAGTTGTTAGGACTGCTGCTGTGCAAAAAACTGTATTAGAACACATGTGAATAGGCAACTTATCAAGAGCTAAACTGCTTCTTGCACTCCTTTCCCAATTAATATTTTTGAGGGGCAATTTATTTTCTTTTTTTTTCCCCAAAACCCTCTAAGCTGTAATACTTTTTAAATCAGGGATTGCTATCACTTCCTGAATTTGTATGACACATTTTTCAGCCTTCATTCAATCAGTTAGTTTTTACTTCTTTCTACTCTCTCTTGTTTAAAAGTATAAAAATTATATGCTTTGTATTTATATGCATTGCAATGCTTGTCAACCTATATTTGTTTTTAAGATTACTTTAATTGTAATAACTGAAACCTATTGAATCAGGTTTCATGAGGTACTTCAGAATTAGTTACTGTCAAAACAAGGATTAAATTCTTGTCTTTTTTTTCGTAATGCAAGATAATCTATGGTTTATATTTTTCCTGTAGGAGCTTTAAATGCTTTTACAAGAATTTTAATTTCTCTGCTCTCACATGGAATATATTTTGTTAGTTTGTTTAATCTCAGATCTAAGCACTATTCAAAATCTGTTTGAAATACGAAGCCTGATACAGGTCTGTTCTGATGCACGTACTGGAGCACAGACTTCGCATAGCACAACTAGTTTCACCACTCTGATGGTGAAGAAATTCTTCCTGTTGTCTAGTTTAAATCTGCCCCTCTCCAGCTTATACCTATTGCTCCCTCGTTCTATCACCACAAGCCTTTATGAATAGTCCCTCTCCATCTTTCTTGTAGGCCCCTTTCAGGTACTGGAAGATAGCTATAAGATCTGCTCTGAGCTTTCTCAGCTTGTTTTTTAGGCTCTTAAAGGAGCCTTTGGGTTGTTGAGATGGTCTGGGAGCAAGATGCTTTAACCACCAAAGCCGTAGTGGGTGTGACCCTGGCACTTGAGGACATAGACCACATCCATCGCAGTGACTGTCTTTCTCTTGGTGTACTTAGTGTAGGTGACAGCATAGCAGATGACGTTCTCCAGGAAGACCTTCAATGTGCCACGTGTCTCCTTGTAGATGAGCCCCAAAATGCCACCACACCAAGCGAGGTTGTGAACAGTGGGCTTGGTGATGCCCTGGATGTTGTCACACAGCACTGGTGTTGCTTGATGCCCGCATTGCTGAGCCCCTTCCCACTTCTGTCTCTGCCAGACATCCTGCTGCTACCTTCTCCTAGCTGCGTGCTCAAAATATCTCATTGCTTAAGCACTATTACAAACACAATTAAACACTTGTAAACATTATATATTAGTCAGAGTTCTGTTTCATCTTTTCATACACATATGTTTTGGGAGTAATTGCTGGAAAGCTGCCTGGCAGAAAAGTACAGATCAGTACAGTACAGTACTGATAAAAAGTACAGTAACAGTAAAGATCCAGAAAAGGATCTGGGGTTGTTGATAGCTGACTGAATATAAGCCAGCAGTGTGCCCAGGTGGCCACGGAGGCCAGTGCCATCCTGACTTGAATCAGAAACACTATGACCAGTAGGACTAGGGAAGAAATTGTTCCGCTGTAATTGGTGATGGTGAGGCTGCATCTTGACTTCTGTGTTCTGTTTAAAGTTCCAAACTGAAAGAAAGATATTGAGCTGCTAGAGCATGTCCAAATAAGGACAACAAAGCTGGTGAAGGGGCTGGGGAACAAGTCTTATGAGGAGTAGCAAAGGGAACTGAAGCTGGTAAATCTGGAGAAAAAGGAGGCTGAGGGGAGATCTTATCATTCTCTGCAAATACCTGAAGGCACCCTGTAGCCAGGTGGGTGTTGATCTCTTCTCTGTAGTAACAAATGACAGGACAGGAGGAAACTACCTCAACTTATGCCAGAGGAGATTTGTACAAGATATTAGGAAAAGCTATTTTGCTGAAAGGATTATCCAGCATTGGAACAGACTGTCCAGGTAAATGATTGAGTCACTATTCCTTGGGGTATTTAAAAGACTTGTAGACATAGTGCTTACGGACATGGTTTAGTGCTAAACTTCACAGTGGTAGGTTAAGGGTTGGACTTCATGCCCTTAAATGCCTTTTCCAATCTAAATTAGTCTATGATTCTATGATTCTATTCTATGCTTACATGTATACAGGCATGTTCATCTATTTATTTCTTTTCCCCTACTTCCTGTTTTTCTTCTATTTTTTTACAATTCTTCATACTCTGTATTTTAGCTTAGATTTCATTACATTACTGGACATAAGAAGAAATGCATTATTCTATCTTACAATCTATTATTCCATTTGTATGTGAAACTAATAATAATTGAACACTTCTCTCCTACTGTTACGTGGTCACCTGAGAAGTCATTGATGTGATGTACTTGTGTATATTAACTAAAGTAACACATCAGAAAATAACAATAAGGGCATAATTCAAACAAAACTGCACACTTCAGACAACTGTGGAAAAAGAAATCTAGATTAACAAAAGTAGATTGTTCTCATAAAGATTTCCTTTGCTTAAGGTACAGAGCATAGTATCAGATAAAGATGCTATATCTTACAAGATGCAGAATTTCAAATATAATGTTTATAGCTTTCTTTAGACACTGTAGATGGAAAAACATGAAGTGAGAACTCAGGAGTGAGTGATCATTTTGTCAAACTCACAATATATACCAACATTCTTTACTCCTATTAGTTCTGCTTGTGCATTCTTTTTAAAATCAGAAATATAATTTTCTCTAACGGAATTAAAAGGCAAAAACTGAACTTCTCATTCACAGATTTGGTTGAACAAACTGACTTGCTGGAAGCAGTGTACATCACTTCAGTTTCAGAAGCTTTGTTTTATGTTTCAAGATTTAATGAATGAATCCCTATTCTGAATTTTAAAGAGAGCTGGTGAGATACAGAAATTTTATCTTTACATTACTTTCCTCATTCTGGTTGTTGCTCATGTATTTTTTTCATCATGAGTGCCTATCTTTAACAATAACGTCAATCTAGCTATCTTTACCAAAGAAAGTTCTTTCCCTTCTTACAGTTTTTCTTGCATCCCTTTGAGAGTATGTTCTTGTATCTCATTGAAGTAAACTTTCCCAAAGGAGATATAATCCTGCAGTTTGTATGTACTGTGCTATGTCCTGGGGTCAAAGGAGGATTTAGAGCTACAGAAGCTTGGAAAACATGATTTCACTACAATTTTCTTCTTTGAAGTTGATTTTCTCAGAAATTTATGATTTTAAAAGCCCATACCACCTCCACCAAAAAAATGAAAGGAAGGTTAATTTCTAATAAATTGTTAAAATGCATAATCATATAATTTCAATAACATCTTGTTCTACAGATAAACTGACTTAAAAAATAATATCTCTCTGCTGTTGAAGACTGTAGTGCTAGAATGTAGGAAAATACTAAAAACTTGATGTGAATTTTAAGAACTGGATTACAATTTGGGATGTGCCTACTCAGGTAATTTTTCAGATATTGTGACATATCTATATTTTCCATTTGAAGAATATTTAATTAGGTAGTGTAATGTCAAGGCCTTTGGAATTCTCAGTATTTTGTACTTGTACTGGTCAAATAAACTTCTCAAAACATTTTAAATATTAAATATGCAGAAAATTATTTTACACTCAAATTAATCTTTAAGAATTCTTAGGACAGTAAGAATGATAGTGGGTCCCAAATTGATCATACCTCCTGTAATTCACNCACAGTGGTAGGTTAAGGGTTGGACTTCATGCCCTTAATGCCTTTTCCAATCTAAATTAGTCTATGATTCTATGATTCTATTCTATGCTTACATGTATACAGGCATGTTCATCTATTTATTTCTTTTCCCCTACTTCCTGTTTTTCTTTAAACTTCACAGTGGTAGGTTAAGGGTTGGACTTCATGCCCTTAATGCCTTTTCCAATCTAAATTAGTCTATGATTCTATGATTCTATTCTATGCTTACATGTATACAGGCATGTTCATCTATTTATTTCTTTTCCCCTACTTCCTGTTTTTCTTCTCTTTTTTTACAATTCTTCATACTCTGTATTTTAGCTTAGATTTCATTACATTACTGGACATAAGAAGAAATGCATTATTCTGTCTTAGAATCTAGTATTCCATTTGTATGTGAAACTAATAATAATTGAACACTTCTCTCCTACTGTTACGTGGTCACCTGAGAAGTCATTGATGTGATGTACTTGTGTATATTAACTAAAGTAACACATCAGAAAATAACAATAAGGGCATAATTCAAACAAAACTGCACACTTCAGACAACTGTGGAAAAAGAAATCTAGATTAACAAAAGTAGATTATTCTCATAAAGATTTCCTTTGCTTAAGGCACAGAGCATAGTATCAGATAAAGATGCTATATCTTACAAGATGCAGCATTTCAAATATAATGTTTATAGCTTTCTTTAGACACTGTAGATGGAAAAACATGAAGTGAGAACTCAGGAGTGAGTGATCATTTTGTCAAACTCACAATATATACCAACATTCTTTACTCCTATTAGTTCTGCTTGTGCATTCTTTTTAAAATCAGAAATATAATTTTCTCTAACGGAATTAAAAGGCAAAAACTGAACTTCTCATTCACAGATTTGGTTGAACAAACTGACTTGCTGGAAGCAGTGTACATCACTTCAGTTTCAGAAGCTTTGTTTTATGTTTCAAGATTTAATGAATGAATCCCTATTCTGAATTTTGAAGAGAGCTGGTGAGATATAGAAATTTTCTCTTTACATTATTTTCCTCATTCTGGTTGTTGTTCATGTATTTTTTTCATCATGAGTGCCTATCTTTAACAATAACGTCAATCTAGCTATCTTTACCAAAGAAAGTTCTTTCCCTTCTTACAGTTTTTCTTGCATCCCTTTGAGAGTATGTTCTTGTATCTCATTGAAGTAAACTTTCCCAAAGGAGATATAATCCTGTAGTTTGTATGTACTGTGCTATGTCCTGGGGTCAAAGGAGGATTTAGAGCTACAGAAGCTTGGAAAACATGATTTCACTACAATTTTCTTCTTTGAAGTTGATTTTCTCAGAAATTTATGATTTTAAAAGCCCATACCACCTCCACCAAAAAAATGAAAGGAAGGTTAATTTCTAATAAATTGTTAAAATGCATAATCATATAATTTCAATAACATCTTGTTCTACAGATAAACTGACTTAAAAAATAATATCTCTCTGCTGTTGAAGACTGTAGTGCTAGAATGTAGGAAAATACTAAAAACTTGATGTGAATTTTAAGAACTGGATTACAATTTGGGATGTGCCTACTCAGGTAATTTTTCAGATATTGTGACATATCTATATTTTCCATTTGAAGAATATTTAATTAGGTAGTGTAATGTCAAGGCCTTTGGAATTCTCAGTATTTTGTACTTGTACTGGTCAAATAAACTTCTCAAAACATTTTAAATATTAAATATGCAGAAAATTATTTTACACTCAAATTAATCTTTAAGAATTCTTAGGACAGTAAGAATGATAGTGGGTCCCAAATTGATCATACCTCCTGTAATTCACTGTAGTAGTTTCTACAAAGAAGAATTATGATTAATAAACAAGAATATTTTTTCTTCAATTAGTATTTACTTCCTGAAAAGGTCAGTACTGAAGAAAAGCTATTTTCACTAAAATGTTTCACTTCTATTTTCTTTTAGATCACCACAGTTATGAATCATTGGCTCTTTTTAGTGATTTGTGTTGAGAAAGTTTTTTTTTTTTACTGGTGTAATGCTAGGAATACAAGAATTATGCTCTAAATATACTCTCTGCTAGGGAAAGCTTAGTAGTAAACCTGGCACAGGGTCAGTGAGGCATATGCTAGGGCTCAGACTGGTGAGGCAAGCAATGTAAGGGTATTTCACAGGCTGAAGTGCAGGTTACAGAATAAATCTACAATTCTGTTCTGCTTATATGGGATGTAATTTATAGAATTAAGTACTTCTGCTCCTAGGCAACACGATGATGGTAGCTGCCAAAGGGATATCTCCTTTAATTCTCTAGGGGGCTTCATGCTTTAGGAGACATAAAAAGCCTCAAATATCCCTGTGCAGACTTCAGATTCTGAGATCCTAATATTCTTGATGAATATATATATTTCTTTAGCTATTTTTAGAGTTCACAGGCCCTAGTTTACACTTTCAAATCAGTATGCCTGTGAAATTATGTGGTTTTATGTTTTGTTTCTTGGGATTTTTTTTTCCCAGTTGGTTGTGGGGGTTTTTATGCATAAAAGTACATAGTGTTAAGGGAACTTTGCTAATGAGAAAGGATGTAATTCATGTGCCTTTATTTTCATAAAATTTTCCATGAACAATGATATTGTAACTTTTGCCATCCTCAGTATACTAAGGTATGTCCACTTTTTGTGGGTTACAGTTTGTGTAGACCTTTGAAGTTTGTGTGATAGGTTGATCGAGGCT
>WAAB01018862.1:0-10715 GCA_013389865.1 Piaya cayana
GGAGCTTTAATTAGGGAGACTCAACTTTCTGGGGGCAGTTAGGGGCAACTTACATCAGTCACACATTGCTGTGTGTATTGACTGTGTATATGCAGATATATTACGCACAGATTGAATGCTAGAATTCCTGTACAGCACCTAAGCACGCACATTTTTATTCTGATTTGAAGTTGCATGTACTCTTCAATCAAATAAAAGCCAAGAGGGATGTCTTATTGATGGAAGCACGCACGGGATGCTGGAGACGCAGTAAAATTGCCCTCTTAAGCAATCCAAGTCTTCTAGAGGTTTGCTTTACACTGTAATTTAGCATTCCTGGAGTAAGCAGCTCAGTCAGACCAACATTTAATTTTGATGGTTTGGAACTGTGGAGCCACTGCGGAGAGGGGAATAGCTGGCTGCCAGGGAGTCTAGTCCAGCCCACTCCAGCAGCCAATTTCTGCTGGTGGCAGGGGTTGAAGGCTCTGACAGCCATTCTGCCCAGCTGCAGGATGAAGCAGCCTGCATCCACCACCCGCGTGGCCAGGGAGCTCTGCAGTGCTGCCAGATAGAGTCCTCGAGTAAACAGGGTGCTTTGCATTACCAGCACTTCTCGGACTAACTGATTGTCAAAGCTACCCTTACATAATTAATAGTGTGAAGGTGGTAATTATTAGTTGCAAGTAATTAGTGAACTAGACTTGAAAACCTTGTTGTGCCAGCTCCTGAACCAATACACCCAAGAAAAAAACATCCCTTCCCCAAGTTCTTACTGCCTTGTTTAGAGGCTGCTCCCAGGGTGTGGCCAAAACCACAGGACATAGGTTTCAAGCTTTATATTTCAGGGGAAACACTCTAATAAGCACTTGCAGACCCAACATGCCCCTCAGCTGCTGAGTGCTGTGACCTGGTGGAGGGGAAGTTCGCAAAAAGCCTTGCAGACAAATTTTGGGAGAGCATCCCAAGCAACAACAACAACCCAGGGGTTCCAAAAGCTACCTGATGTTAACAATTTCGGCTCAGCTCTGGGCTGCTCCTTGCTCCCTGAAACCAGCAGATTGCTGAGCCAGCCCCAACCGCTATCCCTGGGGAGGGATAAGAACCTTCAATGTTTTGAAAGAAAGTGTGTAAAGCATTAAATAGCTGCAAAGTGTAGCGGGACTAGGTGATGACACATAGATGAAAAGCTGCGTTCAGCCTGATTAGAGTCGTTTCTGTGCAGTCACAGTGTGGACTAAGGACAGAGTTTGGATTACATAGCACCATGGTCCCAGGAGACTGATTGTTCAAAGTTATCTTCTTATAATCATTGAAGGGCACAGTGTAAAACAACAAATGGATTTCAACGCATTTCTGTCTGGATAAATTTTCTCATCACAGAAATTACCACTAAAAATTTTAAGAAAGTAACCGACCACCACTTGGACAGACAGCAGCTTTTTCTCAGACTATATCATTGAAGACTTCTAAGAGGCTAAGTGGGGCTAAGCCATAGTATCACCAGGTTGGAAGAGACCCATCAGATCACTGAGTCCAACCATTCCTATCAAACACTAAACCATGTCCCTCGGGACCTCGTCTACTCATGCCATCTTGTGTAATGGCTCATTGTGGCACATGTAAGGGCTGAAGAAGTCAGCCTGAGGTGGGTAACTCCAGTTAGGATTCACTTTGGGGGCTGAAGCAATCCGAACACTACTTGGGCTCTGTCACTTCTGGCCCTTTACCAAGTGGGTGGTTCTTTTCTTTCAAGGTCAGGATGACCACTTCCAAGTCCTATATTTCAACTGAAGACCATGGAAAGGCAAATCCTCTTGAAGTGTGTGTTTTTCAGCCGGTGGTGAAAACCTGCCTGAGCAGAAGCACTGCAGACATGTAGGGTCCCAGTATGAATCCTGGAAAGACCTCACTGTGAGGGTGCTTAGCAGGCTTGCTTGGTCAGAAAAATNAATCAGAATTGCAAATCTAGCAATTTGCTAATTGAAACACTCATGTTTGGCTTGTTCCCGTAAAGCTTTGCCTTAGTTTGTGAAATCTGCTGTGCTATTTTGCCTGAGATCATTTGTCCATTAAACATCAACATCATTTTTGTCGAAGTAATGGCATTAAAAGGTATCGCCCTAGGGATGTCAAATTAGATCAGGGTCACTGCCGTGCCAGGCACTGTGCGTGCGCAGAGATAGTTGCCTGTCTGGGAGGATTATGGACTCTTTTTCTCTTCACTTCTTCCTACCAGACCTCTAAATGCTTCTTGAAGACTGATGATGACTGTGGTAGGTACTGTCAACATCTGACTGACCACAGAGAGTGAAAAGTCATGTGCAGCTGTGAGGAGGCAGAAACTCCCTTGCAGTCATGTGCAGCTCATTGCACGTTGCTTTAAACATGCAACCTCAGCCTGACCAGAGCTACAGCTGGGAAGATCAACAAAATATATTTCAAGGGCACGACTAAAGAGCATGTCTAAAGCATCACTAAGAGCCCTGTCTGCCAGGATGAGAAGACGGTCCTGGAGCAAAGTGCTTAAAGCCATGAGAGTGCTGTGCGACAGCTCCAGAGTAACTGAAATTCAGTCCATTGCAATGCAAGCGCTCTGCATAATATACAAATGGAAATTCACTTTCCCAGTGGAAGTATTCTCTGTTGCACTAACCACAAAGCACTTTCTTCTCTGAGCAAATACTTCTTTTTAGTCTTTACTTATGTGACTCTCCTTCATGTTAGCAAAAGCCTTAATGTATCAAGGCCATTTTATTTCACAGTATTATAAAAATCTACTATTCCTGAATTGGCAAGAGAAGGCAACAAGAACATAGGCAGATATAATTTCTACAGCATCCACAGGCTGATCTATTATTTGTTACTTATGACAGGACTGGTGGAAAGATGAGGAGGGGCTCTTTATCAGGGAGTGTAGTGGTAGGAAGAGGTATAATAGTTTTAAGCTGAAAGAGGGGAGATTTAGATTAGATATTAGGAAGAATATTTTGACTATGAGGGTAGTGGCACACTGGAACAGGTTACCCAGAGAAGCTGTGGATGCTCCACCCCCCAAAAGTGTTCAAGGCCAGGTTAGATGGTGTTTTGAGCAACCTGATCCAGTAGGAGGTGTCCCTGCTCATGGTAGAGGGGCTGGAACTGGATGATCTTCGTAGTCCTTTCCAACCCAAACCATTCTATGATTCTATGAAACCGACCTGTTTCTTTCACCTTGCACTGTGATGGTATTTCTCTGGCTTAAAGGCACACCCACTGTAGCATACCAAAGCCAACATATGAAATCTTTCCCACTTCATCTGAGCCCTCCCTGCATTAAGAGGTTTCCAAAGGCTACAGATTCACCACTGACTGTGAATATGCTTTGGCTGTTGTTAATCCTTACAGGGTGATGATGGGAGGGATTCCTCACTGCTCACAAACAGCTGTGAAGTGGAACCCCTGCAGAGGCACGCTTGGAGAAGCAGCTGTGATACTCCACCTACTGAAGAGACCATATAGGGAACTGAGTGACCTGGGAAGAATAAATTATTCTACCTCAAAATTACCCCCAAAGGATGCCCCAGGTCAAGGTACTCCGTAGCAGGTGAGTAAGTGGCCCTAAGGGCCAAAGAGTAATGGAAAACATTTGTTCTACCCCTTCAAAAAAGCTGCACTGATCAGAAAGCTCAGAGGAGGAACATGTGTCAGATGTCAACAGCAATAACCATTTTTCCAATTAACAGTGCTCCCTGGTCCTATCGCAGACTTTTAGACAGTGTGAGCTGGTCTTCTATAATATTTGGTAATATTTGTATCTTATCTTAAATCACAGGTTGTGGTAATGCCATGAAATAATTTATTACTTATAACCATTCTATGATGTGTAATTAATTTTGGGATTCACGAGTGTCCCCTTTCTACATTCTTGGAGAAGGTGAGGTACTCTTGATATTGTGTGGTGCTAGTTACTCATATCTCTGAGTTAATCTGCACTGTAAAACAGTCCTGCCATCAGTAACTTCTTGAGATGTACAAAAGTAGGGATGAAGGCAGATGAGGAAATTCAGGCAGCTTCAAAGCCCTTGGACATCGCCTTTCACACTGTTTCCAGGTGTTGTGCAAGAAGTGCTTCACCCAAATGCCCCTGCACTAAGTGCCTACATCCAAGTCAGTGGTCATCTGCTCAGACCATCCACTCTCAAACTTCCAGGCCAAGGCTACCTAGAGTGCTCATAGCAAAAAGTTGATATCCTAGTAAAATGAAAACCTGTGACAGAAGGCATCCGTACCTGTCCACGGCTACATTCCTGGGCTGCATAGTTACACGTAGACTTCTGTAGGTCAGGACACCAGTTCCCTGACCCCATAGATTAGAATCATAGAATCACCAGGTTGGAAGAGACCCACTGGATCATCAAGTCCAACCATTCCTATCAAAATTTTGCTTANCTGGTGGAGCTTGAGGCCATTCCCTCTTGTCCTGTCCCCTGTCACTTGGGAGAAGAGCCCAGCTGCCTCCTCTCCACAACCTCCTTTCAGGTAGTTGTAGAGAGCAATGAGGTCTCCTCTCAGCCTCCTCTTCTCCAGGCTAAACAACCCCAGCTCTCTCATCCATTTCTCATAAGGCCTGTTAGCTTCACTATCAATTCACTGAAAAGGCTACCCAAACCAGCACAGCTTTTCTAACTCTAAACTCCAGCTCTTTGGGGAAAACATTGCTTAGCTATGGTATCATAGACTTAATGTGCTTGCTTAGTTATCTGAGTCCTCTCAAGGTGTTTAAAAGACACAGTTTGCCATCAGACCTATTGAGATACTTTGATAGGGAGCCATGAAGAACAGCGTATGTATGGCAACACTCACTTAACAAACGAGGAAAGCTCATTGCAGCAAATGAGGCAGATGCGTGTGAGTCCTCTGCTTTCCTGAGGCTCTTTGCACTGGCAACTGAGCAGCAGAAAATGTGTCCTTGCCAATAAACGTAGGCTTGCTGTGTAACTTAGTTATTCCACACAGGCTCAGCGTGGCTTCTAGACAAGTCTTGTCTCTGGTCCATGTGAGACCTCTCTGGCAGCATTAACACACCTTGTATATAAGTGACTGCAATACACTGTTGGAAACAATAATTTGCTTTCCTTTAATGAGGCATGCACAGAAATAAGCAGATGCTAATGTGGTTGTTAACATAATGCCAGTGTGAATGTTTAACCAACTCACTTAAGGGTAATTAACTGGTGACACTTGGGTGAAGAAACTTGCAGTACCTCTATGAAAGACAAGGATTTAAAACCAAATGTGAGCACTAAAGGCAGTAACAATCTAGGCTTCCTCAACTGAAAACTCACACTATGACAACCCTGGGAAAAGCAGCCCAGTCTCAAGAGGCTTCTTGGGAAAGAGAGCAGCCTGGAATATGACTTTTCCCAAGGAGCCCTGTATAAGGCTGAGAACACCCCTGGGTATATAGGTTGAAGATTGCTGGAGTAGAAGTCACTAAGCCTCTCCATTTGATTTTTTGCCTGTAACCTAGAGATAAGTTTGATAAATGCATAGAAGATGTGTAATTAAGCTTCCAGGGGCACACAGATGATGAAATTTTCATAGAACCATAGAATCACCAGGTTGGAAGAGACCCACTGGATCATCAAGTCCAACCATTCCTATCAAAATTTTGCTTAGTATATAGGATTGAGGTTAACCAAACTCGGCTTTTGCCAGCCAGTATCCATGAATTGGATCTGTTGTCTAACTGCTAACAATGTTATATTTGTGCTATTTGATTCTCATGTTGTGTACACTGAAAACAAGATACTTCAAACCTCTAAGGACACCTAATATAAATAATAAAATATAATTGCTACCAGGAAACTGCTGAACAATATACAGTGCAACGGGAGCATCTAAGAGACAGGAAGACATCCCAAAAGAGAACGAATGAATTCCACTTCTTGGATAGAGAATGTCTTAATTTTATCGATATTCTCTTGTTTGTGCAGACATCTTCACACTAATTAATCTGTCAGAAGGTTTGCTGTGCAGGATGAGTGGAAATGTAGTCAACCCTGAGTCTAGAAAATCACTGCGATCTTTATCACTTTTCCAGTTAATTCTGTGCTGATAACGGCTTGTGTCTCACTGCACAAAAACTTCATCTTGTATTGAGGTACTGCTCAATTCTGCCTGCCTTCCCTGAAAGAATAATACCAATAATTCCTTCCAGGTGGAACAAAATACTGCTTGCTTAAGGTCTGTGTCCTGCAAGCATGTAAGCCTATATTTAATTGTGCTCAGGTTTCCCATCCCATGGACATCAGGAGAGCTGTTCAGATGGGGAAAATGAAGTATTTATGTGCACTGCATCAACAGAAAGTTTTGCCCTTGCTTTTGCTATCAATCCTGGCTCTCCGGAGAGTCTGTAAAGGCAGGAGACTGTCCAAACATAGATGAGCCATGAAATAAGCTCTGAACAATTAAGGGAAAGTCCAGCTGTGTATCCATGGCCTCTGCTTCCAAATGCTGCTTTTAACAGTGTAGCTAGAGCTGTTTAAAAAAGCAAAAGTTTTCTTTGCAAGAGGGAGGATTTGTGTCAGAAAGATTAAATCACTCATCAAAGAGGCAGCAGCAAGCTCAGTTATGGAAGGTTTTCATTCCTCCTTTCCTCCTGGTGCACAGCTGCTGCAGAGAGACAAACACTTTAATGCTGGCTGCTGATGGGAGAAGGTCAAAGCCTTTGGCTCTGGAGGGAAGACTCCCAGGCACATCGCCTCCAGCATAACAGTGAGTCAAAGGCCTCTGAAGTGGTTGTTTCTAGCATGATTTATTTGATATAACGGGAACTTAGCTGGAAAACACAGAACATTAACAGGCCATGTTAATACAAGTTTTGGGGAAACAGAAATACGTGGAGGCTCTTGACCATCAGGGTATCACTGTGCTTGCCTGAAAGCAGATCATGATGGAGCTGACTTTGCTTTGGTTACTCTCAGGTGTATCAACAGGCTGCTGGAGGGCGAGGTCTAGGGATAAACCTGGAATCACCCTTAATTCCTGCAGAGAGGCTAGTGTCCTAGTGGCTAGAGGTCTTTGGAGACCGCTTGTTTTTGTCTGATGACAGCAGCTCTGTTACATTAGGTAACAAAACTTGCTTGGAGGTTTTACTAATTTGTTCAGTGTTAAGTGTCCCTTGAGCAGAAGTCTTTCTCTTTGGGACAAGGGTACTGAGTGACTGCCCCTGTCTCCACCACAAGTGACCACCCAGGCCAAGTAAGTGCACGCAGCCCTTTGTGCTGGGACAAAGAGCGAGTGCAAAGGACTGGGTGAGGTGCTTAGAGCCACCTGCCTTTGTTTGGAAGCCAGAGCCAACCTGCAGACTGTACGCCTGAAACCTGTGTCCTCCTGATGAGGGTCAGGGAAAGTGCAGAAAGGTATCTAGGGGACAGGAAGGCATAAAACGTTAAAAGCTGGGGTGGGAAAATTGCTGTCTGGCTTTGCTCCCCTTGCTTAGTAGGGGAGTGTAATGCCAATTTCATTGGAATGCTAAAAAGAAGGTGTTGGGCAGCTCTCCAGGTGGTGACCAGGCTAGGGTTGCTCAAAATAAAGGCTCCTCATTTGGTGAGGGCACACACTGTCACATACCAAGCTCCTCCCAGCCCACATCTTTTGCCCAAGCAGACAGAGCACCTTCCAGGCATCTTTCCCTGCAGGATTCAGCTTTTGTAGAGCATCAAAAGCACCATTAGCCAACCACAAGGGCAACGCTTGCCGAGCTTGGTCACCTGTCAGCCTCATCAGAAACGACTATACTCAGGACTGGGCAGACATCAACATTATAGCTGTGAATACAGTGTGATGGGCCTGTCCTGAAAGTAACTTTACAGGTCAGACTTAAAGATTCTTTACAAAGTGATACAGACATCATCAGCAAATTTAGACCCAAACATAACCTGCCTTACTAAATTTGTACCCATTAAAAGAGAAGCCTGTGTGCTTTCCTAGCTTTTCTTAAAAAAATATGTTATAGCAGCTTTATCATAAAAATATTTAGAAAAAATTTATTTTGCTTAAAATGTTCTACAGAAATGAAAGTTACTTAAACCTAGTTCTAGGTTGGAAACACTTCAGGAAGTTCTTTCCCCCTCCCCAGAGGAAAGGCTGAATTGGCAGGTGGAGGAGTGAGTTACTTTCTGTGCTTTTGGGACAATATTGACTGACAGAACAAGGCTCTACATTTTTAACTTCATTTTTTTTGCAATAGCTGGTCATTTGTGTCAGTATAAAAGAAGCAGTGTGCTACAAAACCAGACCTAGAATATCTTGTACTTAACCTGCAGAGGTGGAAAGGACTCTAAAGTGAACAAAACCACTTTCCCTGGAGGTGTTTAAGGACAGGTGGGTGAGGTGCTGAGGGACATGGTTTAGTGATTGATAGGAATGGTTGGACTCGATGATCCAATGGGTCTCTTCCAACCTGCTGATTCTATTATTCTATGTTGCATGTTACCTGCACCCCCTTTCCCCTCACCATTACATATGAACTCACAGAGCTCCCCACAGCCAGGGAGAGGACATGCTGCTGAGCTCCAAGGTGGACTTGTGAATGGTGCATCCTCAGGAATAATTACTCCAGAAGTTCGGCTCAGTTTAATCTCTTTAATCCTTTCCTCAGTTCCTTATTGGAACCACAGAGAACAAAGCACCTTTTATTTTTGCTATGGGCTGATGAGGAATAGTATCTTAATTACAAACATCTACCCCAGAGGGAGACAGATTACCTCTCCAGCAGAACTTTGGCATGGAAGAACTAGCTGTGCTCCAGCTACATTGATCCCAGTGTAGGAACCAGTCAGCTGTACAGCCTTCTGCTTTCTGCTTGCCTTTTAAGCCGAGGAATACACAGACACAGATGTTTGTTTAAAAAGAAAAAAACCCAAAAACAGCAAAGAAAAGCACAACAAAATGGATTGTGTAAATATTTTTTAAAAATCTATATTTGAGACTATTCCTGTGGTCTTATGTTTTCTCTCATTTCCTTCAATACTCCATTCCATTATTTACATGCTACATGTAAGTCTATTAATCAGTATGGTACCTGCTGATATGGATTTTGTTTTAAACTGATTATTCATTTTGAGTTCAACTTGCTTGAAAAACAGTCCTGTTAAATTGCTTTTGAACAGTGGATGTTAAGACAGGACTCTCCAGTACTAGTAAGTTCAGGCTTGAATATGCCACGAGCAAAGGCACTGTCCCTTAAAAATCATATTTAGGAAGTTAAAGGCTTTCTATGGAGTTTTTATGCATGTTGTTGAGCAATTCAGTGGTTTACACTGACTGTATAACACAAGACATTGTGGAGCACTGTGGTACCTAAGCCTGAGATCTGGTCTGAAGAACAGGCGGTGGAGGAGGGGCTGCAGGTATGAGACCCAGATCTCTGCAGTGACCTGTCTGGAACAGTTTAAAGCACAGAATCACAGAATCACTGGGTTGGAAGAGACCCATCGGATCATCGAATCCAACCATTCCCACCAAACACTAAACCATGTCCCTCAGGACCTCGTCTACTCATGACTTAAACACCTCCAGGGAAGGCGAAACACAATGCAGGTATAATTTTTTACAGTTTAAAAAAAAATTATGCACAGTGGCCTAGTAAGAAAACCATAGTTTCAAAATAAAGTTAAACGAACCCAAATACTCCATGTACTATATCAGTCAAAAAGGGAATAAGGCTCTAAATTTACCTTCCTGTTTATTGTGAGACGACATGCAAAGATGAGTGACAGGCAGCAGCTCGACGCTGTTGGTTCAATAAACCGAGGCTTTGTCTGTCTTATCACATTTAATTAAGACCTGAAAACCTTGTGGCCAGCAACACTTGTCATGGCTGTGTTCATTTGTAATTAGCATGTCAATCCTTTCTGCTTAACTGGCTGCCAGTCTGTAAGTCTGTAGCAAATCACCATTCAAAACACAGATTTTTGGATGCTGTTGGCTGTGTAATCTTTTATGTCCCTGCTGAAAAAAGAGGTGCCCTCCCCAGCCCTCTCCATAAATATTCCTGACTCTTCTTACCTCTGTTATTGTGTCCTACTCATGCAGGATTTGATTATTCATTTATGAAGGCAATTTTGAAACATCTGGAAGCAATTACATTGCTTTCAGGGTTTTTATACCTGACTTTTTTTTGCACTTCAATCAGTTTCATTCAGGCACTGGGGACTCCAAAGAACCCTTTGCTGCATATACCCCCGTTCATGTGAAATGAAACATCACATTTCATTTTAGCTTAAAGCTTAATTGACATTCTGTAAGGGGAGTATTGGCCAAGGCAGGCAGTGAAAGCCAGGCCTCCATGCATGTGTCCAACAAGACCCGTGAGTCCTGAACCAAAAATGTTGTATTAGTTCACTGTTTTCTTCAGACCTCCTGCTGAGTAAGTGGCTCTAGGGCTTCTGTGGTGACCTCTTCCACAGGTATGCTGGGGACATCTCCCTTACAGCCCTCTGTCCCAGTGTGACGTCTCTCATTGAATCAATCTTGGAGTCTTCTCAGCCACGACTGTGCAGATTCCCTCAGAGTTTTTCTCTCCCTGTTTCCAGGAGTTTGTGCTAATAAAGGCCGAGGGAAAAAATACCACAGGCTTCTCATGTAATTGAAGAACATATTACTCTGAGCCAGTTGTCTGGGGCTCCTGGGTACCACTACAGTGAAATCATAGAATCACCAGGNCACAGTGTAATCATAGAATCATAGAA
>WAAB01018866.1:6840-20307 GCA_013389865.1 Piaya cayana
CTCTGGAGCGAGTCCAGAGAAGAGCAACAAAGCTGGTGAAGGGGCTGGAGAACAGGCCTTATGAGGAGCGGCTGAGAGAGCTGGGGTTGTTTAGCCTGGAGAAGAGGAGGCTGAGAGGAGACCTCATTGCTCTCTACAACTACCTGAAAGGAGGTTGTGGAGAGGAGGGAGCTGGCCTCTTCTCCCAAGTGACAGGGGACAGGACGAGGGGGAATGGCCTCAAGCTCCAGCAGGGGAGATTTAGGCTAGACAGGAGGAAGTTTTTCACAGCAAGGGTCATTGGGCATGGGAACAGACTGCCCAGGGAGGTGGCTGATTCTCCTTTACTGGAGGTGTTTTAAGGCACGGGTGGACAAGGTCCCGAGGGACATGGTTTAGTGTTTGATAGGAATGGTTGGACTCGATGATCTGGTGGGTCTCTTCCAACCTGGTTGTTCTATGATTCTAAGTCATTCAATGAATCCAAATACTTCAGAAGTTTGCGGTAACTCTTTCTGTGCTAATTTGTTGTCCTTCTAGCTGTATGAGGTTTAAAATAAAAACTGTGTAAGTTTGCACAATCTCACCTGTGATGGCTGCTTGAGTCTTCATTTCCTTACACTAAGAAAAGCAAGAACTTTTCCGAGGACTCACTGTTTTGTATTAGGAACAATCCCTGTAACATTAATGTAATTTGAGGATTCATTGTTACAGCACAGATATATATATATATATATACACACTCTTAATGAAATGCTATGTGTTGAAAACCAATTAAATGACCATGTTACTAAGCAGTTTATTTCCTTATTTTAGAACACAAGTTCTAAAAGTAAAAAAACCAAACGTTTGTTGAGTTTGCACATAGAAATAACTTCAAGTAGTCTTGGAAATACTTTAAAATACTTTAGCAAGACTTGGGTATCCAAATGGTAACTTTCTCATGAGTTACTACAATCCATTAGTTACATTACATGTTTTTGAAATCAAGATCAGTTGGTGAATTGTTAGGTATTTGGCATCTGTAAGCTTGACATCAAATGTAATACTATTTAAAAATAAATGCAAAATAAAATATGAAAAATGTGTTTATAGTATCAGAAGTGATTGTCTTTGGGTTTTCTTTCCAGGATGATAAGTGAAGAGCTGCCAGAAGTTCCTGTGCTTTACAGAGATGTCCCATCCCTTTTGCTTATCCAGATTTTAACTATGCCTCAACCATTGCACAAAGGTATGTTACAAAACTGTGTATATTTAGATGATTTCCAGGATGATAAATCATAGCTTGTCTACTCTGTATTCTAAAATAACACTTCTGCCTTATCTACAGAAGGTGGCACTGAACAGAGTTTTTTGTTGTGAGTCGACAGCCTTATCTGTGTCCCCTGTCTTCTCACTTTATCAGTCAGCCTATTCAGTAAAGATACAAGAGCTGAGCAAAAACTATTAAGTACTTTTACTGAAGGAAAACTGTCCTTTGTTTGACCTTTTGCCTTTTTTTGTAGAGGGGCAGCTCAATACTTCAAGTTGTCTAAAGGTGAAAGATTGTAATTTAGGTTGAATTTCAGAGTTTAAATTGTAGCAATCTTACATAAATAGGAGGTCTTATGAAGTTTATAATGGCTGTAATGCAGCAATTTCAATAGAGACAGCATATAACATAATTTGGAATAAATATTAACAGAATTTAAGAATTAGATTTTTCATTACTAAAATAAAAACTGTTTTAAAATCTAAATTTCTTTCTCTGTACAAAATGAACAGCTGATCCTGGGCCATCTTGCTAAGACACAGCGTATGCTCCAGAAGATGGGTAGTTGAGACCTTCTGTTAGTTATTGCTATACCTTTATTTTAAAATAAGAACAGACAAACAATTATCTTTTTACTACTTTACTACCAATGCAAAGAGTATGTACTTTGGAGCCTGTGTGGCAATTGTGATACCCCCTGAGTTTTGGTAATTTGTGAATAGATAAATACAGGGATTGTTCTGCTCTTGATGTATACATCTAACTTATGAAGTGCTAAACTCTTTTCCCTGAAGAGTTGTTCAGTCTTCACTATTGAATGTTCATATTCAGCTCAGGGGACTCTGTTTATCTTAACACTGTGGGTTGTGGTTTTTTTCTTTCAATATATATGTTTGTGGATTAAGTGTGTTCAGTATATTATTAGAACATGAATACAGGAGAATAAAACATTTTTGAATGTGAAAGCTATTGTAGAAAATATTCTCTTTTCTTCTAAAATTTAACAACTTTATAAAAGCAGTAAACAAAAGTTTAGCAACACTAAAGTTTTTTGAAATACATGGAAGGGAACGGTGAAGCCAAAGTACAGTCTTTTTTTTTTTGTAGTTTATATTCAATCATTTAAAAAGACTACTTATGAAGGCATATCTTCTCCTGGGAAAGACAGTATTCAATTAATAGTAAGGAATCCTGTGGAGAATTTTGTGAACTACCACACACCAGCAGCACATTTTGCATTTGCTCTTTGATTTAGTGTGTGTTGCAGTTGAAAGGAAATGACAAGTGTCAGGAAGGTGATGAATGGAACTGTTTCAAATCTATGAAACATTAAAGTGGCAATAAATTGCCATTAATCTTTCTAATTTTTTGTTTTATCAAAATGGGTAGACTGAATAAATTTGCGTCATTTCTTTGTCCTGAGGTGTAGAAGGCAGTTCAGAAAAACAGGTAGTAACAAATTTGTTTAGAACTTTTGTAATGAGTGTGTAGGTCAGAGCTGAATTTGGTATCATTAATTCTTGGTAGAGAGCAGTCACCATAGCAAAATAGAATGAGAACTGGAAGATGAAGTGGGCTGTGGCAGATTGGTGACTGCTGACCAGTGGTCTAATTTGCTGCTGTAAGTGCAGTGGGTTTCATTCATGCTTTCAGAGTGTAAAATTGATCTCTATTGCTTGTACCTGATATTGATGGAGACAGAGCTTAGTACTTGAGTTCAGTTCTAGCTACTGTTATAGGTTGTAGCTCAGGCTGAAGAGGTAATTTTTACAATTTCATGACTGCATGTGGTTTTATCTTGTAGATCTCAGTCCCAGATTTTACCTAAAGTTTGATGACTAGTATTCCAGAGCAGGAGGATTGCTAAGAGAACTGAGGTTTCAGCAGAGGGAAAAAGCTGAGCCTAGAGATCTGATGTGATCTGGTGAATTCTCCTGGGGAAATGTGGAGAGGGAAAACCATTTTAATGCTATCTGCCCTGAAGTGGGGCAGATGAACTGTAGCAGTGTTCTTTGTCATGTTTAATATAAGCTCCATGGGAAGATAATACAGGGAAAAAAGCACACTTTAAATTACATAGTTACAAATGATCATTTAGGTACTTAAAATTGTGCTTATTTTATATACTCGGTGACATTTTAAGTTTTGAAATCCATGTCTGTGTTGATTTGTAAACACTTGTTATATAAAAAAAAAGCAATTGTTATTTCACAAATTTAATTATGTACTCAGGTCCTGGCTGTGTTTGTTTTAGAATCCAGTGGTGGGATTTGATATTAGAGACAACGAAGCAGAATCAGGAGTTTCATCTCTCTTACCTCCTTTTCATTTTCACATACAAAGCCTGTTTAAATCCTTTGGGAAGAAAGAATGAATTTAACCCAATTTTTTGAGGTTCTTATGTAAATGAAATTGTTTTGCTTGGCTTCAAAGCCTGAGAGGACTTTTTAAAGCCTTTATTTTTGTACACATAGTTTTAGCTAATTTACAGTTATGTTTGTGCTTAAGGAATGGTGTAACTGATCATAGAATTTTCTTTGTTCTGCCTAGATTTAAAAAGTCCCAGATTATTTGGTATTGGAAATAGAATTTGAGTAAAAAGAACAAAGGGCTTCTACTGTACCATTCTAGAAAGGGATCGCTTTCACCTTTTTTCCTGTTCTAATGTTAGGAAGCCTTATATTAACTCTGTTGCTAGTTTCCCAAAAGAGATTTCAAAGCCTTTCCCCTGCAGTCTGTAATTGGGAGATAATATCCTTTAAGTATTGTGAAAATTTGTAAACAAATAAAGATCTTTCCAAAGAAGGTAACTTCCAAAATGGCAATCTGTGTTTTGCCCTCCTGTATTCACATGGCACATAGGTACTTACTGAAGAGTGACTTGTATAAAGTCTTGTGTGGCTGGATCTGTATTTGGAAGTGCAGGGATAGAATCTGAGGAATGCTAGATCTCCTTCTTGTAGTGGTTTCTTAGGGAAGGTTACTTTTCCAAGATTTGTGTGAATGTAACTTGCCTCAGATGCCGGAAGAGATTGTAGGAAATGTTTTTCCTTGCATCTACAGTACTCAGTTAGTTGTAGCTATCGATAATCAGTAGAATCATAGAGTGGTTTGGGTTGGAAGGGACCTTAAAGATCATCCAGTTCCAACCTGCTGCCATGGGCCGGGACACCTCTCACTAGATCAGGCTGCACAAGGCCCCATGCAGCTTGGCCCCTGGACACTTTCACGGAGGGAGCATCTACAGTTTCTCTCAGAAACCTGTTCCAGTGCCTCACCACTCTCATGGTGAAGCATTTCTTCCTGATGTCTAATCTAAATCTTCCCCCTTCCAAATTAAAGCCGTTTTCCCTTGTTCTATTGCTGCATGCCCTTGTAAAATCTCTCTGCAGCTTTCTTTGTAGGCCCCCTTGAGGTACAGCCCCCTCTTTCAGCACGTCTTCATAACAGAGGTGCTCCAGCCCTCTGGAGCTTAACTTGATCTAACATTTGGACAAAAATTAATTTTGTAGTATCACCAGGTCTTTAGGAGGAAGTCACTGCTGATCAAGATTAAGATGAACATATGGAGCAGTGGAAAATTACTTGTCCTGTACTTGTTCTGTTCACTACAGCTGCCAAGTTATTTTTGAAAGCCAGTAAATGTATTACTTGGTCTGTATGTTTGGGGGTTTGTGCTTGCTTTTAATTTGAGAAGCGTCATTTTCATAACTAGAGACTCTCTAATCAGTATATTTCCTAAAATGATCAAGTGTTTAAAAATTACTTTCTTTGTTTTACAGAACACTTCACCTGCATTATAAAAGTGCTGTTCACTTTATTGTATACTCAAGCCTTGGCAGCATTTTCTGTTAAATGCAGTGAGGAGGAGAGGATGGCATGGAAAGAGTCAGGAGCTCTCAAAAAGGTTGGTTAATTTATTAAGCCATTTATGAAGTTTTGCTTATGTATTTCTGGTAGGAATGTAACAGATACTTCTACTTTACAGATAATAATCTTATTCTGCTTCACAAAAATACAATATTTTGTTTCTATGTACAGTTTTTGCAGGTTTTTGTATATGATGAGACTTAAAAGTTTCACAATGAAAATACAGTCCCAGAACTAAGTTTCAGACTTGGGGCTATATCTCTGTAGTTTGTTGCAACACTATTGAGTAAATGCAGCTTTTCTTCCTGTGAAATTGAAGCCTTCCTAAGAAAACCATGGGTTGATCTGAGGCCCTTCTTTACAGGAAAATAGGGCAAGCTTGTTAGTGTGGAAAAACTCTTATCTTTTTCTTATTTATTCATGCTATTTGTGGCTTGCCACATGCATTTCTCTCAATATGTGGTCTAGAATGCTCATGTGATGAAAAGGCAGAGAAGGAAATTTGTAGACTAGGCAGGTAGATCTTTCACTGTTGTTTCCTTGACTTTTGATAGCATTTACAAGTGAAGGTGCATCTTGCTATTTCAGTTCAGCGGCTTGAATATCAGTTCCCACCGAGAGTCGTGGTTCCCTGCATGGGTGTTCATTTAACCCGTCAGTTTTCTGCTTCACAAATTGATTCCCCAGAACATCAGAAGAGTTCCAATGCCAGACCAGGGGAAAGAGTGGAATTATTGGGGCCAGGAGAGGAAATGGGAGGAGGAATAGCCCTGTGTACAACAGCTGGGCCTTAGATTATTTTGGCTGTAAAATGAAATGCACACTGAGACGCATGACCTGCTTTTCACGTGTAAGTTAACTTGTCATGCTTCTCAGTCACAGCTTCCAGGTAGTTAAGACAAATTATCTGCTGGCCAAACTGCTCCTATGGGGGATTCTTTTTTTTTTTTTTCCCCTGGACTTGCATAAAGCATTTGACATGACTGGGCAGTAGCTCCCTCTTTATCCTCATCTTTCAATCTGTTGTGATTTTCTTACAATTTCAAGAATGTTTGCTTCAGATTGTTACTGGTGAGGGGTTTTCCCCTTTTCTGTTTACTTAGGTGATTACCAAGTGATAGATAATTTCAGTTTAAAGTTTGTGGTAGAAGGCATGTAAGCCGCCCAAACATGGACTGCTTTTATCTTAGTAGCAGAGGTTGGAGTTTATCTGAACGTATCTTTACAATGCTTAATTTTCTGTCTCCCATGAGAGATTTTCTGGTATGAAAATAGACTTAGTATTACTAGGTAGCAAGCCCACCTACCACATGCCCTAAGATGTTTCCTTACAGAAACATACAAAAGCATTTGCTTCACATAAAGCATTTTGTACTTGAAGCTTACAAATTATGTCTCAGATAATGGATTTATGAAGTAGCCATCTCTCTTGATATTAATGACAGTCTAGTTAAGTGGGATTTTCACTAGTGTGCTTATCTTTGGACATAGGAGCACACTGAGCAGTATGTTATTCACAGAATCACAGAATCACCGGGTTGGAAGAGACCCATCGGAATATCGAGTCCAGCCATTCCCATCAAACACTAAACCATGTCCCTCAGGACCTCGTCTACTCGTGTCTTAAACACCTCCAGGGAAGGCGAATCAACCACCTCCCTGGGCAGCGTATTCCAATGCCTAATGACCCTTTCCATAAAAAACTTCCTCCTAATCTCTAGCCTAAATCTCCCCTGGNATAACCTCCCTGGACCTGCTGGTCACACCGTTTCTGATACAAGCCAAGATGCCATTGGCCTTCTTGGCCACCTCGACCACTGCTGGCTCATGTTCAGTCGCTGTCGACCAACACCCCCAGGTCCCTCTCCTCCTGGCAGCTTTCTAGACAGACTTCTCCTAGTCTGTAGCTCTGCGTAGGGTTGTTGTGCCCCAAGTGCAGGACCCGGCATTTGGCCATGTTAAACCTCATGCCATTGGACTCTATTGTGAACAGATGTTGTGATTTAGTGTAATTGAAACAACACTAAAGATTAACTTCTGTCAGTTTGAGAATTTTGAAGCCATTGAGGCTGACCGTTTTCCCAGTGGAAGAGCAGAAGAGGTAGGAGGTAGATAGGAATGCTGCTCCCTGTTAGATACATGCTATACGTATGCTATACAGCATCTCTCACTCTCCCTTGAAAACACCTTTGTCCTTCCTCTTGTCTGCCTTGCATAGATCATCTGTGTACAAGGGTCCAAGTTCTGATGGCAGTCTGGCAGTATGTGCTTGGGGTGATCTCTGCTGATCCTGGTGCCTTCAGGGACTCCTACATTTAATCCCTTTTGGCTTCCATCTTGCCCCAGTGAAAATTCCCAGCAAGTGCAGAGGCTTTGCAAAAGACCTATGTGCAAGTTTGCCCTTCCCCAGGTGTCTTTACAGTTTCCTGCTGCCTGGACCCTATGTGTATGCAAGAGACTACTGAGCACTGAGCACCAGCTGGTAACCACTCAGTTCCCTGTTCCTCTCTCCCAGCCCTTTGGTAGCCCTTCTCTTCTTGAGCCTAGCCATAATCCTCATATGAATTCTTCCTCTTTGGATGTCACAAGGGAAGCTGATTTTTGTTTAGGAATCCAAGCTTTTTCTTTAGAGCTTCTTGAGGTTCATTTGGTTTCAAATGTATGTTACAGGCTGGCTTTTTTTATGTGCTAGTAACATTGACATTGTGTTCCTAGGATGATTACACAGATCACACTTTATATAACTTTCATCTGTGGATAATTCCAAGTGAATCTTTTTTGGTTTGGTATTCCAGACATTAAACATGAGCTCAAGTCTTTCCTATGTATTCATGCCAAATGATTGGACAATATTAAGAGTTTAATTTCCCAGCAGGGCTGAGATGGATATTCCACTTCTGATTCCCAACTTCATTCTCATTATCTTTGCATATTGCCTTATGGTATCATAAGCAACATGCTATAAAGGCCTGTGTTGTAAACTTCTGGGAATGTTAGTGGCCAATTTAAAAATGTGTTGACTTCTGGTTCTTAGACTGAGCATAAACAGCAAGTCTGCCTTCCTGATGCTGAAAGGTGAAGATCCCCATCTAAAATTAACATTAATTGATGTCAAAACGTATTCAAGAAATCAACTAATAAGTGACATACCTGGTTATGTATGCTTAGTGTCACGTAGTTACTCTGGAATGTTTTTAAAGAAACCCAGTAACATTCCAGCATGTATCTTTGTAGGTCAAAATCCATGTATCAATTAAAAGGAAATATACTTCATTGCTATTGATTTTACAGGAACTTTTTCTCCTCTTCATGACTGGTGCATTTTGGATTTCTTTCTTTTTGCAGAACACACCCAGTGGAGAAAAATCTTGGGAAGTATTATTGGGTCATGTGATTAGTGAGCTGTCGAAAGGGAAGATGTATGAAGAAGAAGAAGAGGAGACTGAAGAATCAACAGTGGTATTGGCTAATCTCTTGAGAAATTATTCAGCAAGTCCCCTTTGTCTTTTATTCAAGTTTTTCAGCCTCGTTGTTATAATGATTTTTCTCTGATCTTGCTAAAGACCGCAGTACAACTCATTCATTTTCTAGATCAAAGCACATTCCTTTGGGACAGTCTGCCTCTGCAAATCTTTCTTTTGCTTTTATAGCCAGAGTTGTGTTGAGAAAGTTATTGACAAATACTTCCTATAATTGCATTTTTTAATCATTTGTATGAAAGGCCTTTTAGAAACTTGGAGAATTGAGTATTTTAGTAGAAAAAACATTTAACAAAGGGGAAAGAAAACCTACAGAGTTCTTTCAGTTTATTAGTGGAATGCTTGCCTTTGGAAAGTATCTTTGATGCAGTGGTTTATATACTATGCTTAAAAAATATTTGATTGATGTTGGTGTGTCTGACATGGGAGACAACTTATCTGGGGCAGTATTTAGTAATTGCTTCCTTCCTGTGCAGGTAAATCCTGATTCTGTAGAGTGCTACCTTCAGGAGTTCTGCTTGCCTTTCCTCAGGATCACAAGCCTTCTTCAACACCATCTTTTTGGAGGGGATTTACCTAGTTGCCAGGTACAGATTGAGAGGGGCACGTTCAAATGTTTCCATTCAAAAGTTAGAGATAAAAAGTGTTTTTTATTGTATATATTTTTTATACTAAGGGGTTTTTTTAATCATATTTTATAGCATTGCTCTGCAGTGTTGTTTCTGTTCCATAAATTTGTTTTCAAGGCAGTTTCCCTGAGAAATGGTACTCTGTTCTTAAAATTCAGCAAATACATGCTTATTTTATTAGGTCATAGATGCCTGTCTCGTAAAATACCAACATACTTCCAAAACTTGTCTGGTATTTGCAGAGATGGCATAATTTCCATAGGCTGGATTTCAGTTATGATTTTCTTTATTGCCTGTTAATACTTGGACTTCATTCTCAGAGACATTGATTCAGCGCACAAATGTTTAAATTCCTTGACCGTTATAAGTAGCATTTGCTGCAGGTCAGCTCTGTCATTCCCTTGTCTCAAAACCATCTAAAGCCTAAAACAGCTTCAAGCCAGTTTGGGTGCTAAACAGGAAGAAGTTTACTGAGAAGTTTGGAGTTTTCTTTGTTTGTGTTTTTGTAGTTTTGTCAGCTTTGGATTTGTTTTGTTGTTTTGTTTGGGACTTTTTGTGTGTGGCTGAACATGACTATTAGCATCATCGTACATTGTCTTTACTATTTTTATTGGAATAGACCTTTTATTTATAAACGATTGAAAAATTCAGAGTGTAGGTATTAATCTAAACCTCTCCAATTTCATACCTAAAAGGAGGATGAAGAATTCACAGTTCTTGCAAGCTGCCTGGGTCTGTTGCCATCTTTCCAGTCGGCTCATCAGTTCACCAGTGCCTCTTGTCTTGACTGGCCAGTGCCAGCATTTGACATGATATCACAGTGGTGCTCAGAATTGGTTTCATTTTCAGATAAACATCCACATCAAGCAAAGGTAAGTAGCAAAATTACTTCTTGAAAATAGTGTTGATGTGGAAGCAGCTGTCCATTACTTAATTAACTATGCCCATACACTCTTGTTTTGGATAAGGATTTGAGAACCTGACTTGCAAAAGCCTTAGGCTTTGAGGTCATGCACTCTTCAAAAATGTTATACCTGGGGAAAAAAAATCCCATCTGAGCCCTATGCCATTATAAACCGTATAAAAAAGAGTAAGTTGAATTAAAACACATTACTGTCTTTAAAACACTAAACACACACAACACACAAAATTGCCCCATGTTCTTAAGAGCAAAGGAGAAGAGCTAGACTTTGAAACCAGTATTAGGTGGTGTCACCTTATTAAAAAAAAATTGTGAGAACTGCTAAGTTCTTAATGACCTCAACATTTTTTGTACCACAATTTTGAAAATCAGGCAGATGTCTTTAAGCATCATTTACAGTCCCTCACTTCAATTCTGGTTTTGAAAGTTTTAGTCTAAATTTTTGCTAGATGACAGCTTTTGTATTCAATGCCAGGGTTTGTCAGTGGTGTGTTGATGTTGCCAGGATAACTTAGTGTAGTGAGTGGGAGTCTTCCCTGTAGATCACTCTTAATCCTTCTGTTTTAGCTATGGAGCTTTTTGCACTTAAAGTCCTTGGCATAAGGCTACTGCATATTTTGAATCCATTGCAAAAGATGGAATGTGACCACAGTTAGGGAGGGTGTTCAGCCAGAGGTAGGTGACTACCACAAGGTGACTTTTGACTTCTAAATTTCTGAAATGCGAAAGAGAGATTTTTAAACTGCATGCTTCCTTTATTTGGTGTTCTCTTCTCTTAGAAAATATAAATGCACAAACGTTTGTTCAGATCTGATATATTGGTCTTATCTTATTTGTAGATTTTGCTTATCTATGAGCCTAAGTGGGACTTGCCACGCCTCCTTCAGTTGCCTGAGAATTACAATACCATTTTTCAGTATTATCACAGAAAGACTTGTACCGTTTGTACCAAGGTTCCTAAAGATCCTGCTGTCTGTCTCGTTTGTGGTACTTTTGTATGCTTGAAAGGACTATGCTGCAAACAACAGAGTTACTGTGAATGTGTACTGGTAAGAGAGTTAATTCAAGTTCTGTAATTGATTCTTATACTCAAGGGTAGTTTTTAACTCCATTGCTCAGTTTGGATGGTTTTCTTCCCAGAGGTATTTGTATAGCATTTAGTGCTTGCTTCTGATAGATGGACCTGGGCTGGATTCTAGAGTGTACTTCTATTCACCTTTTAAAGCCCATAGCCTATTTCACCTATTTAGAAAACTTACAAATCCTGTGTGTGTAATGTTTACATATGGTTTTGATTCATAACCAGTTGAAATTTGTGTACATTCCTATTGTTTGTATCTTAATTTTCCTCTATTTTGTTTCCTTGTTTTCCGTGTCCATAAGAATATCAAAATGGGGCATAAAGTTAAACCCAAATAAATTTCAGAGGGATGTTGGACCTTCTGGAAGTTGTTTCAACTCGACATTCTTTTTTTTTCTGCTAATATGGTGGGAGAAGGAGGGGTGGGCACAATTTGAAATAGAATTATATTTAAGGTGTCAAGCTTCATGAAAACAGAAAGTTATAAAAAAAATTAAAAATCTATATCTCATTACATTGTATTGTAGTTGATGGAATTACAGCCTTTAATTTTAATAATACTATAGTAGGAGCATGTTTAATTGCTAAAAGGAATTGATTAGTACTGATCATGTCGTTCCTAGAGATGAATGATGTGCTGAAGCAAGCAAGAATTATTAAAAAAAATATTTTTACTAGATTTATAGAGCCATAGACTAGAGCTGTGAGCACGGATAGAGAAAGCAAATTCTTAACAATAGACAATATGTAAAAAAGGTAATGTTAGGTTTTGCTGAATACTTTTTCTTCTTGCCACCTCTGAAAAGTATTTGTGCTATACAGCTTTAAACTCAAAATATTGTAGATAATAGTTTTGCTCGTATTTCTTAGATAGTTTTTTTTACATGATAATGGCTGCCCTCCCTTTTTTGAGCAGGGAAACATTGTTTGCAAATGTTGTGGCAGTGAATGACATGGAGTTATAGTTTGCTTGGAGAATTTTGGGGCAGGCTGTACTTTGTCAAGCTGTTTCTTAGTGAACAAGGCATGTATGTTGTTTCAAGCAAACTAATTACTATTGTTTAAGGTCTTTTTGTTATAAAGTTGACAGACTCTAATATTTGCACTCTTCTCGTTTTACACCCGTAATGTTACAGCATTCTCAAAACTGTGGAGCTGGGACAGGAATATTTCTTTTGATTAATGCATCTGTGATCATTATCATACGAGGCCATCGTTTCTGCCTTTGGGGTTCTGTTTATCTAGATGCACATGGTGAAGAAGACAGAGATCTTAGGTAATGTTCTCATTACAAATGTGTTTCATGGTTGCTTCTCTGTGTAGATCAGCTTTATGTTATGCAGAACATGCAACAACAGATAATAGTTCTCTATCTTCCTTGAGTCAAAAATCCGCTCTCTGACTTTTTTAATTTCTATTTTTTCTTGACCCAGAGGTGGTGTAATTGTGAACACTGAGTCATACGCAGCAGGCACCCAACAGACAGATTCCAGTGTTGCCATTTGCAGTGATGGTTAATTGAATGTTGCATTGGGAAACACTTCCTTCACAAAGTTGTTGTTTGGACTTTAATCAAACAGTGCAGTTGGATTCCAATGTAGGGAAAGAATGTAGCTTCCAAGCTATATGTGCCTGAGAGAACAAGATGTTTTCTGCTTTCCGTTACCCACTAGGGAGGAAGGGAAGTCCCAGCAGTTATCTTATTAGAAACAAAACCAACAACCCTTCACCAATAAAAATGCATGCTTCCCCTGGGAAAGAAATTGTACGAGTATGTTGATTAGATAATGAAGCAGTTTTCTGTTTATTTGGCATATTAACTGTGAGTTTTTCTTTTTTTTTTTCCCCCCCCATACAGGCGTGGTAAACCTCTCTACATATGCAAGGAAAGATACAAAGTGCTTGAGCAGCAGTGGGTATCTCATACTTTTGATCATATAAATAAAAGATGGGGGCCACATTATAATGGCTTGTAAATCATCATCATCTACAACACACCATATCATAGCTGTTACTGTGAATGAATGCATCTTGACTGACAATAGCTTTAATTGAATGGGAGTTTAGCTCTGTGGCTTGGACTGGCATGGGCTATGGGCATAAAAGGGAAATGGAACTTTTCAACATGTGAAAATTTGCAAAATTACCTGCTGTTACTACTAAATAATAATACAAAAATTTGAAATTAAATCCTCCAAATGGTGTGAGCAATCTGATTGCACTCAGTAGTCCATTTTTCTTTCTTTTTTTTTCTT
>WAAB01018869.1:0-10261 GCA_013389865.1 Piaya cayana
GAGCACTCGATGCCTTCATCCTCTTTTCTTTCACAGACAAGTGCTCTGGACACCCACCTCCCCAGAAGTTGCCTCATGTTCCTTACAGCCAGGTGAACACAAACTCTGCTCTGCCTATGGAAGTAGATGCAACAGAGCTTTCTGTTGAAGCAACCTAGTAGCTCAGGCTTTGAAACGCAAGAGTAAATACTCCGAGAGCACAAACAACACCAAAAATAAATTCTTCCCATTATCCCATCAACAACAAAGAGCCCATCAGCTCAGGCAGGGCTGCTACAGAGCTGCCATTCATCCCGCCTCGGTGGTTTAGTTCCCTGGCAGCAGCAAAATGCTCCCGCTTTGATCAGCTGCAAAACTGCTTGTTCCGAGCAGGCAGGTGCGCAGAGCAGCCAGAGCCTGTCAGTGATCTCCACGCAGCCACCCAAGCCCGGGACCTGGATTCTTTAACCGAAGATCAATCACTGAATCATAGAACAGTTTGGGTTGGAAGGGACCTTAAAGTCCATCTCATTCCAACACCTCCCGCTGGATCAGGAGCTCCAAGCCCCATCCAACCTGGCCTTGAACCCCTCCAGGGATGGGGCAGCCACAGCTTCTCTGGGGAACCCATCCCAGGGCCTCCCCACCCTCAGCGTGAAGAAATTCTTCCTTCTGTCAAGCCTAAATCTGCCCCTCTCCAGTTTATATCCATTCCCCTCATTCTGTCACCACAAGCCTTTGTGAACAGCCCCTCCCCAGCTTTCTTGGAGCCCTTTCAGGTTCTGGAAGGTCGCTCTAAGGTCTCCTCAAAGCCTTCTCTTCTCCAGATTGAACAAGCCCAACTCTCTCAGCCTATTCTCCTACAGGAGATTCTCCTGCCCTCTGATCATCCTTGTAGCCTCCTCTAGACCCATTCCAACAGCTCCATCTCCTTACGTTGAGGATTCCAGAACTGGACACAATCCTCCAGACGAGGTCTCACAAAGAGCAGAATCAGAAGGATCTGTAAGTACCTGAACAGAACGCTTATAAAATAGGTAACTTTCGACCACGATATGAAAATTTCTCTTCCCCATAGCGAAGGAAAGCACAGAAGATAATTTCACTCCAGAGCTCTGCAGCCAGAGCTGACCTTGTCTTTTCCCAGGAACAACCACCCTCTTTCCAACCGAACCTTCCTCTCCATCACCAATAAATTCCGCCAAGCACCGGGTACCAGACACCAGGTAAAAAACAGCAACGTCGCCATCAGACTGTTTGCGTCCCGCTTTGTTTAGGTTTCAAACAGTCGTTTGAGCCTCTGTTTTCAGTTCAAACACCCTCTGGCCACCCCCCAGCACAAAAAAAAAATGAAAGTCTAGATAAATTAAGTTTCCAATGAAGCTGAGCGCAACGTTATGCAAACTAGAAAGAATTAGTGCTGCGTAATACAGAAGCTGCAAGTGCAAAGCTAAAGTTAGCTTAAAATCAGAAGCAGGACTTAGTATTAAAAACCTGAAAGATTAAAAACAGAATGATATGAGCGAACAATGACCAAAACCCAGTCTGAACCCACAAACGAGACTCAAACACGGTACACGGAGACGCTGCCAACACTGAGCATACACAACACTCAGCACAGCACTTCAGGCACTCCCTCATTTTTGTGCAATTCTGTTGTGCCCCAAGCGCAGGAACCACCATTTGGCCTTGTTAACCCTCATCCCGTTGGTCTCAGCCCATGGATCCAGCCTACTCAGATCCCTTTGGAGCCTCCCAACCCTCCAGCACATCCACACTCCCACCCAGCTCAGTGTCATCTCCAAACTTGCTCAGGGAGCACTCGATGCCTTCATCCAGGTCATTGATGAAGACATTGAACAGGGCTGGACCCAGCACTGAGCCCTGGGGAACCCCACTTGTCACTGGCCTCCAGCTGGAGTTAACTCTATAAAAATCTGAAGCAGACATTGACCTAGTTATGCAAACACCACCATAATTTCTCTTCCATACTTAATAGGTAAAGCTTCCACACATCTTAGAGAATAATTACCATAGACGAGAGCAGCCACCATGAGACACATGCCACAAGAGAGGAAAAAACAAAAAAAATAGGCTGCCCAGGGAGGTGGTTGATTCACCTTCCCTGGAGGGGTTTAAGGGACCGGTGGACGAGGTGCTGAGGGACATGGGTTAGTGTTTGATAGGAACGGTTGGACTCGATGATCCGGTGGGTCTCTTCCAACCTGGTGATTCTATGATTCTATGAAAATGAGAATTTTGACCAAGGATAAGGAGGTGATGGAGCAGAAACTTCTCTTCCCAATCTCACCCCATGATCACCCATATACCTCACAAAATCACTCCTGAAGGGTCTGGAGGGAGGCAGACCGCTCTGCAATACCCTGCTTGCCACGTAACTAGGACTCAGGAAAATCTTCTTGCATGCAGAAGACTGCAGAGTTGCTACAATTAAGTTCTGCTGCCTTTGGTGTCAAAACAATCAATTAACATTTTCACTGAAGTTGGACAAAGAGTCCAAAGCCTGTAAGCGCACGCTGCAAAGCACCAAACTGAAGGATTTGGCAGCCCAGCCTCACCGTATTTACGAGAGCTGGGGGACCTTTTCTGCTGGTGAGAGGTCCTGCATCAGCAATCCCTGACTGACAGCTGGGCTGTGCCAGCCTCCCCGTGTCCCCAGGGAAATGAATTCCATGCCTAATGACTAATTCATTACTCAGATTTGCGCTTAGGCAAGTCCAAGCCCAGATCACGCACCTTCCAACGCTGAATTCCTCCTCGGCCGGAAAGCAAGCGGGTGCACATCTGCTCCACCTAGAACATTAGCATTCAGCCACATCAACCCGGAGCAATCAGCTGAGAACAAAAGCTCCAATCCAATCCCTAGGAGCTGGCTGAACACAGAAGAAAAAGGAATGGTTGGACTCGATCCAGTGGGTCTCTTCCAGCCTGGTTATTCTATGATTCTATGAAACTGAAGGGGGAAGTGGTACAGATCAATCCTAGCTGAGCTGCATGTGGATTTCTGAAACTGCCAGAGCAAAGTTAAAAGACCCACTGAAAGCCCTTTTGACAGAACCTGCGGAGCCTCTGAGACTCTAGCTCGAAGTCGTATTTAACACCGACAGGGGCAATCTTGGCTTCTAGTGCAAGATGACATGGGCGCAGCCAACACCAGAGATCCCACCTGGGGAAGAAGAGTGGCCACATGTACACAGAAACACGAGCCAAGAAGCCAGAGAAGCCTGGCAAGCACCTCTCCGCCCGGGGCTGAACCCCGACCCAGCTCCTGGCAGGCTGCGAGCAGACAGACCAACCTGTTCACCTTCTCACTTAATTATCTTTCTTGAGCCTTCCCTCTGGAGGCTTCACCACGGAGAAGACATCTGCTGAAGAGAAGAGCGTTAAAGCTGGGGCAGGCTCCCCGCTGCTGCTGTAACCGCTGAAACTCACAGCCGAGACGGGGTGTTTTTTGCAGGACCCGACGGGCTCACCAGAAGCAGCAGCCACCTTGCAGCCAGGAGCGCTGCGGCAGATGGGGCCCATCAGGGCTGGCAAACCCTACAGGCTCAGCATCCTGCCTCCAACCGCTCAAAACTTCATTTGCAATCCGCGTCTTACCAAGTTACCCTGTGAAACGTGGAGTTTTAATAAACAAGTCGTATCACAGAATCACAGAATCACCAGGTTGGAAGAGACCCACCGGATCACCGAGTCCAACCATTCCTATCAAACACTAAACTATCGTTGCCTTACTAATTAAACCTATGACATAAACTAACATTGTGTGTTAAGAGCATCACCTATGGCATCTGAAACCCAAAAACGCAGCTTCTATACACACAATTATGACCTGTGAGCCCCAATATTAATCCACTTTGATCACAGATGAGCAAAAGGCATAACAAAGGGTTCTTCTCTCTCTGGACTCAGCACTGGTGAGACCGCTCCTCGAATCCTGGGGTCAGTTGTGGGCCCCTCAGCACAAGAAGGATNAGGGAAGGGTGATTGGGCAGTGTCAGAGGCTGCCCAGGGAGGGGGTTGACTCCCCTTCCCTGGAGGGGTTTAAGGGACAGGTGGACGAGGTGCTGAGGGACATGGTTTAGTGATTGATAGGAACGGTTGGACTCAATGATTTTGTGGGTCTCTTCCAACCTGGTTGTTCTATGATTTTTTGATTTTCCCCTTTCCTATGCTCTCCCTAGGAAGCCTCCGTATCCCTAGATTGCAGTGAACTGGAGCCTCTTAAAGGCTTCAAAAGGACACAAAGCTTCCAAAAAATGCTCTTCTGCACCTGCATTCACCGAGGTCTGAGCAGAACCAAGCAGTGACTCAGGTTTCCAATGGAGAAGCGTGGCTGGGCAGGGAGAAAATGAACCTTTGCTTTACAGCTGTGGAGCCCAAGGACGACTGGCATGCACAGAAGACTATGAAGTAACAGAAGATGCCCTACCAAGCTCAGATTATTTCTTTCTAATTTAGTGTTTGATAGGAATGCTTGGACTCGATGATCCAGTGGGTCTCTTCCAACCTGGTTGTTCTATGATTCTATTATTCTAATTGCTACTTCTGATCAGGAAGGAGAAAGTCGCACCAAAACCCTGAAGCATAATCTGAATCCCATTAATCTATTAATAGAACTTACCTTCTAACTGTATTAGCCAATTCTGCTGATTATTACCTCGTTTTACTGCATTGCCTGTGACTCATTCCTACAGCTACGCTCAGAAGAGAGCCTCGACCAAAAATCAAGACCTGGGGTCCAAGATTAGCAACTGCCGCTGATGCCCCAACACTCGCTATTAACGATACAAAGATATAAACGATCAGTCAGCTGGAATAGGAACCGATGCAGGCAAAGAATGCAGGTTTAGAGCAATGACGGCTATTTTTCCCAATAGCTGACACACTGATTGATGGGAACGGTTGGACTCGATGATCCGGTGGATCTCTTCCAACCTGGTTGTTCTACGATTCTACGAAGAGACAGGGTAGCTGGTTCTGAACTGCTCCATTTCAGCAGGAGCTCAGCCGAGGGGGTCGTGGAGAGCTCCGAGGAGACAGGACACCAGCAAAGGTCGTACCAGAACAGCCCTGGACACGTGTCAGATCAAGCCTGCAACTGTAGGACAAGACAGATCCCAACCAAACAGCTCGTTTGAGCTCTTTTCAGCTTCTCTGCACTTTGCCCCACAAGTACATTAGGGACATTTATAAATCCACGCCGAGCAATCGCAGTGAAAACAAACCCAAGGTTATAAACACAGCCTGGATGCCAAGTTTGCTCCTTTTTGCTCTTTAGAACTCACACTGCAGCACGCAAAGAATTCTCACACGCCCCACAGTGCGTGCCCGGAGCTATACGGCACATGCAAAATAAATTGCATTTAGATTGGTGTGTTATGGCATGCGATTTCCCTCTTCCCAATCACGCTGCCTGCCTCTCTTGTTAAGTCGAAGAGCCTGTCAACTTCTCATCGGGAAGCAGAAATTGCTTTTCCATCTCCTAGGAGATAAACAAGGCTTCTCCCTCCGCGGAGGGGAAGCTGAGCTGCTGAGTACCTGCAAACACCATCCTAGGGTCACTCTGTACCTACTGCGATGCCACTCGCCTTCCCAAAAGGAGCAATAACTACTTTAAAAAATAGATTCTTGTGGGTTTTTTGCAGTTTTCTCTGTGATTTTTAGCCGAATATACACAACTCTGTCTCGCTGACTGCTGCCTCGCAGCTGAGGAGCGTTAGGTATTCCTGTCATACTGTACGTTAGCAAAATATTCTTTATATCTCTCTGCAGTTTTCTTGAAGCTACAGTCCTGCGCAGTTCAACACTGAACACAACTCTAGGATTGGACTTTTACATTTAGGCTGCACCACTTCAGGGGAAAAAGGTCACCATGTTCAACAACGATGGCAGAAAACAGTCCAAAAGATCTTTATTAACGAAAAAGTCATATAATATAAAATAGAAGAGTCAGAGACCAGCCTTGGAAGGCATCAAGCACCTTCAACGTGGATTTGATGTCAAACAGAAGGTGCCAATCACAGAATCACAAGGTTGGAAGAGACCCACCGGATCATGGAGTCCAACCATTCCTATCAAATGCAAAATGCCATCTAGGATCAGGTATACTGTGAGCTCCAGTACAGTGAAAGCAAATTCAAAACACCGCACTGGAGTCAAAAAGGAGTTAATAATACCCTGTGTTGCCCCTCAACCTATACAAATAATGTTTTCACTTGATTCTATGATTCTATGAAATGTCAGGTGTTTAAGGCACGGGACGAGGCACTGAGGGACATGGTTTAGTGTTTGATAGGAATGGTTGGACTCAATGATCCGGTGGGTTTCTTCCAACCTGGTTGTTCTATGATTCTACGATCGGACGTGTCTTCTTCTGTAATCACCTCTCTTTGGAGTTTTCTTCTTATCTCAAAGGCAAGGTCAGGCAGAGCTGGAGCCAAAGCTCCAAACCAGCATGAGGTTTTTTTACTGCTGCAAAGTTTCATAGCAACATTAAAATTAGACCTTGGAAAGTAATAGAATATGCATAAGATTTCTGGGAAAACGTACACGCGCGCATGTAAGTGGAAAATACATTCTGTGACAGCTCCCGCGACTGATAGAGATCACGGCCTCATGCTCCTAGCCCAGCTCACTTCCTAAACCTCCAAAACGAGTCTTTTATTTGGGGGCATTTTTGAATATCGCTCCTAGGGATGTTCTGCTCACTCCTTTGCCCACAACATGCATTTTTCAAGAGAGACAAACCCAATCAAATTTAACAGATATTACATTATTCACCAAATAGCTGCAGCCTCATCCAAACTCCCAACTGCCTAATAATTCAAGTCACTCACTTCAAACACCACAGCTCCAAAGGAAGAAACCTAGAGGCTGCCTCCTACATGCCCAGTAAATCTTGCTGTTAAGATGTCTTGTACGGGATTCTCTCGAAAGAAAGCAATAAATATCGGTCTCTTGTATATGCATGTGCAGCATTTCTTCGTGGCTAATGCCAAAGCACCGTTTGATGTTGATGTTTTGCTGCTGCCAATCTTCCAGCTTCGCAAACCTTTTTTTACTTTCTGATCCTCGGGTTCTGGCCTCCAACATGCAATCTGGCACATAGCAGTGGCATCACGGGCACCATCAACTCCCTCTAACCACTAAAAAGGTGACAGAGCAGCATTTTTTAATTACTGAGAAGCAAGCGCAGGGAGGAAAAATAAAAAAAACCAAACCACAAGCACAGTTGAGAATTTCTGATAGCTGCCGTTACCCCAACGAGATCTTTATGGAACGACCTACAGCCCTTCTGCAGCTGGACTGATAAGCAGCTTGCAGACTCAGAAGAAACCTGCCTCCAGTTCAGGTCTTTCATAGGGACCAGCCTTCCCTGCCAGGTCCAGCTTTTACTATTACTCCAGAGCTACAGGCAGTTCCTTCGTTATTGTGGGTTAAATAGCCATTGAGTATTAAGAGCAAAGAGGGTACAGAATGAAATTACAAAGCAATTAACTGCCTGTCTCTTGAAGCCTTAGGGTCTAATTTTCTCCAAAACAACCCTTACTCTGAATAGAATCATAGAATCAGAATCATGGAATCATAGAATCACCAGGTTGGAAGAGACCCACCACATCATCAAGTCCAACCATTCCCACCAATCACTAACCCATGTCCCTCAGCACCTCGTCCACCCGTCCCTTAAACACCTCCAGGGAAGGGGAATCAACCCCCTCCCTGGGCAGCCTCTCCCAGTGCCCAATGACGCTTTCCATGAAAAATTTTTCCTTGAACCCTTTCTCCTTGGTGCACTTAGGGCTCACATTCTTCCCACAATGTGAATGCCTCAAAGCTTGAGGAGCTGCTGGGGAAGTTACCCAGAACAGTCAGAAGACAGAGGAAGAGGAAAAAGGCTTGTTCAGCAACCACACAAGCTGCCTGCCTCGTGCACACGGGTGAAACAGCACATCAGCCCAGGAACTCGCCGTGGGGGAAGTGGGAAGGGTGAGTAAGCCTGGTGTTTCCACCAACCACAGCCTCAAGCTTCCTGCAGAAACACTCACTCATCTACACAGTCAACCGGCTGACCCTCACCCCACCACAACCTCCCTCGTTGCACCAGCCCAGAGAGACCCAGAGAGTCATAGAACAACTAGGTTGGGAGAGACCCACTGGATCGTCGAGTCCAACCATTCCCATCAATCACTAACCCATGTCCCTCAGCACCTCGTCCACCCGCACCTTAAATCCCTCCAGTGAAGGTGAATCAACCCCCGCCCTGGGCAGCCTCTGACAGTGCCCAATCACCCTTTCTGTGAAGATTTTTTTCCTCATGTCCAGCCTGACCCTCCCCTGGTGGAGCTTGAGGNAATACAAAGGAAAACAAAGCCCACAACAGCAACAGGCAGGGGTTCCCTGTTGCCAACACGCTCCAGCGCCACAACTTGAGGAGAAGAGTAATAAAATCAAAACTTGTATCAGCCGGTTGTGCTGAGGGACATGGTTTAGTGTTTGATAGGAATGGTTGGACTCCATGATCCGGTGGGTCTCTTCCAACCTGGTGATTCTACGTGTTGGTGCCAAGCAAGCCAGTGGCGAGTTGCTGTAAGCACCGCACTCCTCTAAACAGCAAAATCATTTTTCCATGAGAACAAGTTACATGATGTTTTCAGAGGCTCACGTGATTTTAGTGATCACCCAGCTGTTCTCTCACACCGCTCTGGACCCTGCTATGGCCACATGCACTGTCTACCTTCCAAATTTTCCAGTCCTAGGGTAAAAGAAACCAGACATCATCTCCTCTCTAATCGCTGATGAGCAGCCAAGTTCTCCTCCTGCCTACTGCTAGCACGGGCTGGAAGCTGATGTTCTCCACAAGCCCAATAACCTATTTTCCATAGCTGGCAGCAGGGCTCACACTGAGAAGAGGGCTGTCGCGGGCTATTTTTTGAGCGGACACACCAGTTATAGACACAGAGGCCTCCAGACTGAGCTACAATCTGCACAGAACCAAGGAGCAGCACCTAGGGGGTAGGACACCACTTCCAGTCACACGTGTCCTTCAGAAGGACACTCACCCCCGTGTCCTTTATGGCTGCGTGAAAACCCAGTGCAATAAAGACAAAGCATTCACCTGCTTCACCGCTGATGTGAAGCAGTTTTGTTGAAGACACCCTGAAGCCTAAGCATTCCCCATGTAAACAAAGCCTCAACCTGCTACAAAGTCAGCTCACGCGATTGGAAATAAATGTTTATTTTGATATAAAAAGACATCTGTATATCCGCAGACGAGCCACGAGCCTTTGATCAACCCTACAGAGCACGTCTGCAAACAAGAAGCGATTGTCAGCCTCCTAACTTCCTCTGGAAAATAAAGAATGGGATTTCCTCCACCCTGCTTGTTCACTCAAGATTACTTATCGCCCTAAAGAATAGCGGTTTATTTACTTAGTAACAGAAATATAAATCCAGATGAAGGATTTGTGGCTGTCGGTTGACACAGTCAGTGTGTTCCGAATGAAAGGAGAAACGAGGGTGTAACCGCACAGGACGTGCAGCGAGAGCCGGAGCTCTTGGAATGTCCCAAACGTGCATCTCCTGCTTTTCTAATCCAGCACGAGCAGTGATCTACGATCCTAGTTCAAAAATTGCTGCTGGAATTCAGGTTTGAGGTTAAGCGGAACAAGTAATCTCAATAATAACAACGCAAAACAAAACTTTCTCGCACCATCTGATATTACAACGTTTGTTTACGCAAGTATTAAAGGCGGGTTAAATTTCAATATCCGAAAGGCAAATATTCTAGGAAATAATCCTTAAGAGCGGACCCTGCCTATTCGAGCGGATAATCGGAATGAATAATTTACAGCCACGCTTTCATCTCCGCCGCAGCCGAGAAGAGCCGCATGGTAAGGAGCTCGGGGAGATGCCGACACATCTGCTCACCGAGCGGAATAATGGGGAGGACTCCAAGCACCAGTGGTCCAGTAACCTGCTTTACGTAGGTGACAAATGGGACAGGAACAAGGAATGAAAAAAAAAAAAAACCTCCCCGCGTGCTCGCGGCGAGGTCAGTATTCCATGTTTTTTTGATACTGCACATTCCGCTGGGAGAAAACTAGAGCTACACTGGGGTTTCAACCTCTAAATTGTCACAAATTCTTCCTAAACACAGCTCGGGACGCTGAACTGGTGAACTTCCCTGCAGGCTTTACTCCTGTGCCACGAGGACTCGGAAGCCGAGAATAACATCGCGGCAGCATCTATTGATGCTGCC
>WAAB01018872.1:0-16320 GCA_013389865.1 Piaya cayana
CCTGTTTCGGGCGCCATTTAATGTGGCGAGAGCCAGAGAGCTTCATGGACAAATCGATCTCTTTCAGCCTGGTGATTCTATGATTCTATGAAGCTTCTCTTAGAAAACACATGAAGCTTGTCTTAGAAACTTCTGCAGATATATCAAGTATATCTACAGACTAGCAGTATGATTTTCTGATAATGAACTCTTATTTTCTTCACCATCTTCAGTTTTCCAAGTGATTTCACAGATAGCTAATATGAAAGCTGTGATTATTACAGCAGTCTTGGCAGAGAAACATACTGATCCAGCAGAAAATTAATCTGAGCTTCCAAATAAAACCAATTCTGGCAAACAAGTCACAATAGATTAGAGACGAAGAAATGAAAAGGCAATTTCCTTCTCATCTTGCTGTTGCACAGTCTGTGGAGTAAGTCTTTCAGGTAACTCTTCTCCAAGGTTTAATCTCTACTTAGTACCATGTAAAGAATGTTAAAGTAACAGATGTGTGAAAGAGAAAAAATGAGTGCCCAACACATGTTGAAGACAGGGGCAGGTTCAGAGCCAGGGTTCCTGATATTCTTTTTCATTCTTATTTTCCACAGTATGGCAAGTGAATCATTTCTCCAATATCCTTCACAATTACATAATCAAAACAAAAAAATACATGAACCCTCCTAAAAGCATAACTACAAACCGAGAATATATATAGCTTTCTCTGTGTTTTTCTTTTTCTTGAAAGTCAGAAAATGTGTGAACCTTAGACAACTATGTTTAATATAGTCACATAATGAGAAGTAGTTCAGTATTTCTCAGTGCTCTCAAAAGCATAAACATAGGAGGAAAGCCTCTATTCACATCATGTGGATATAAATATTTTATATCCAGGGATTCAATATCAACATAATTACCATTTATTTCTATCAGATGTGGCCAAGTTTTTGCATTGAAGAAACTATAAGGGAATGAAGACTTTTTCTTTGAGTCTTACTACAGCAACTTGAATAATTTATAGTTGCAGGGTTAGGAACATTTTCACTGCAACTTTTGCCGAAAGGTTCTTGAGCTATACATTATTGAAGAATTTTGCACTGGTGTTAGCTGAATTATTTATTCAAAATTCTTATTTTGTAACATTTGTCTTGATCTAAATTGTGGCATATATTTCAAATGGAAAGAGTTGTTTGAAGGACAGTGAAGGACATCAGGTTAGCAAGTTAGTTGTCCTTTAGGTAACCAAGGTATATTAATCTCTTCAGGCCTATAGGGGGCTGAAATCACCTTACTTATTAAAGGAATTATGAGTATTGCACTACTCTGCCTCTGTCTCTGTCGCATAACAGCTCAATTTACCAGCACCTATCATCTCAAACTTCTTGGAAAAACAGAGCAGTAAATTACCTTCACAGTTAGCCAAAGGCATGAATCAATAATGAGCTACATTCATGTATTTCGATGTTAGTATCTAGCATGTTTGATCACATGTAATTTAATATGCAACAGTAAGTTCACATAGGAAGACATTTCACCATGAATGATTCTTCACACTGAAAGGTAGGGAAGAGTTTTGACCTTTGTCAACCCAAGAAATTTTTATGTAGAGATATCCCAAATTCTGGACCTTTTGAAGGTTTAAAAGGAGATTTTGCTATAAAATTCAACATGCATAAAGCAGAATAAAAACAGGTTCTCCCTCAGAGCACAGCCAGAGGAATAAAGGAATCTCCCTATAAGTCCATTAAGGAACTATCCATAATGTCAGTTAGATTCTAAAGCCCAAACCCTGTTTAATCAAAAGAATCTCTCTTTTCTTTGCTGATGTCTTTTATAAAGAAACAGAAATGTGGCATAAATTTGAATGTTGCATTGAAATATTTCATTTACATTTTACTTAATGTGGCACAAGTAGAGTCATTTTGAAAGTAATTGGTTAATGCATCTCTTTTCATGAGTGAAATTCCATAACTGGAACTATTACTGGAATAGCAAATTGATTTCTTAGCAAGTGCCTAACTTGCTGACATATTTTACAAAATTTTTAGAAGGCAAGAGTGTGTATCTTTAAAGAAAACATGCAGGGGAGGTTGCAGAAGCTAGTTAAGAATATCCAGCTAATACCATCCATTTTGCATCTCTCTCCAAACACACAGTTACCATGAAACACTAATTCTCACAGATATGTTCTTATAATGCAGTTATTGAAAATAAGAAACTGGTTTCTCTTCTCACTCACTCTGTTCATCTTCCTTTCACAAAGTACTTGGATCCAAATGAGGTACTAGATTTTGAAGTTTCTGACATCAATACAGACAGCTAGGTTTGATTACTCTCTGCAAGCCCTCACATTGGGCTTGGACAGAAATAAATCTAAATGTTCCAGAAAATCAGCAAATGTGAAAGTGTTATAGGATCTTGGGAACATATGAGCTCATGCATATGTGTTGTTATTGAAGCTCTCCCCAAAAAGTTCCACGTCAATGGCTTTCTAAAATGCCTACAAGATTTTTTCAGATTGGAATATACCAAAATAGAAATGCCTGAATAAACAAGTCTCTGAAATTAATAACATTTTCCTGGTGTTGCTAACTTATCCTACAGCTTGCAACACTACAGACTGAACACAAAAGTTGAAATGTCTGGCTTTATGAGTAGAGTTAAAAAATATTCTCATCCTGACACGCTAGAGTAATCCTTAATAATATGACCCTGGAGATGAAAGTAATTATGCAAAACTATGCAAATTTAACAAGCAATTTTTACTGCCTTATTTAGTATATTATCAGCTTTTAAAAGAGTGTGATTCATTAGATTTCTGACAATTTCTGTAATTAAGACTCTGAAATGGGAGATATATGTGTAGTCCCACTAAACTGTTAGTTTTGGGGAGGGCATTGGTAGTTTGTTTGTTTTTTAACTAAGCAGCTAACAAATGGTCACGATTTGCAGCCATTACTGCTTGACCTGGCCTAGTCTTGCTTAAATAAAATTTATAAGAATCTTCTGAAGGATTTTACAATTTCTGGTTTTTAACATTCAGGTATACATTACTCACAGTTTCAGTCCTCCTCAGTTTTAAGCCTGATCCCTGTGTATAAGTAGCCAGAAAATGAGATGCTTTGACAGAACATATACTTTATCCTTGTCTTACTGACACTCTGTTATGAAGAGAACGCATAATGGGAATACCAAAAAACGTATCAAATTGAAATTGTAAAGACATACCAAGAATTTTATATATAGCAAAATTAGGAAATTAAATCAGAAGACAGTGTTTAAAGCTAGAAGTCAGTCTAGTTTAACCTGAATTTTAAGGGCACACAGTGCCTAGGGTATCCTTTAAAAATGATGACAAGTGTTGAACCTCCTAAAAAATCAAACCACACTTAAGCATTCATTTACAAGCTAAAGTGTAGGCATCCAACATGTAAAATTCTGTTTAGCCTTCTTAAAATGCATGGTTAAATAAAGTAGTATTTTTGTCCTTTTACCTAGAAAAAGTTCTGTTTCACTCCCAGATACATCCCTCCACTATGACTGGAATGGATGGTAGAAAGTGCCCAAATGCAGCACTACTTACAGAGCCCCAAAATTCCATTCTCTTGTGAACACAAGCACAGAACAGCAACTTTTCTCAAACGCATTGAAAAAGCAAATATTTTCAGAGACATAAAGTAGACTTTTAAACATGTACCTGCATATGTCCCCAGAATCAGATCATTTGCAGTGGCACTATCCAAGCACCAAGAGGTCATCACATCAGGCAAATCCTACTGAATTTTATTTATATATATCATTCATTCACACACAGAAAAGAAAAACTATAGCCATTACATCATTTTAAATTTTATATTAATACAAGTGGCTGCTTAAAGTCCTATCTATCATACCAGGCTGCATGTATTTTTTCCACTGTGTCATATTCTCATTGTGCCAAACAAAAATGGTTTTTGTTTCCCTCATAGAAATTGCATGCACTTTCCTTCAAAATATGACAAAATGTAACTGTCCGAAACGGGCATTTAATGGGTTCTGAGACATGAGCTACACACAATCTGACTCGGCCTCAGACACAAGTTCGTTTACTCTTGGTTTCACTCTACAACTAGCAAAGTTAGTTTTCACATAATTGTTACATTTTTCTGTAAGACAGACTACTTTCTTTTAATTTAATGCTATTAGAGTGTGCTGATATTTTATCCTGGAGCACTAATTGTCACATTTTTTTCTAATAAAATTCAATGTATTAATTTATTTCTGTGGCACATTGAACATATTCTGAGAAATGTATCTCCCAAAAACTTGTTAAAAAGTAAAAGATTGGATAAGGAAGTAGGCTGTCAGAAAACCCTGGAAGGGTCTTGCTGTTTTTTTCTCCTTTCAATGCCTAAAAATAAAACACCCGTCAAATTGTTCCAAGTTAGTCATAGAAGAATGGCTCAGATAAAACAGAATGTGACTGACTTTTTTTTTTCAGTGAGTTACTTCAGATAATTGGAAGTTAAAAAAAAACAGTAATAAAATACACTGTGTGACATCCATGGGCTTTTGCACATACTGGCATCCTTTCTCACTAAGTACATCTCTCAGCCATTCCACACCAACCAAACCTACAATTTCCATGTAGTACAGTTCACAGTACCTGTAGAGTCTAGAAAAAGTCCATGTTTTTTCTATTATTTTTCTTAAGCTTCAGCACTATTTTACCTGCATTTTCTATTCCCTTACCTTCTCTTAGGTAATACATACAAAACAGGCTGTCAGTTTTTTTAGAATACCAGGCCATCTCTCATATTCTAAGGAATCACCAGGCAAATTTGTAAAAGGCACATTTTTTCTGGCTACTGTGGACCTGCCCAACCAGCATAAAGGTTGGGGATGATAGAAAGAATGTGGTTTTTAGAATACTATTGTACTGCCAGAGAATGCCAAAGCCACTTATGAGTCTCAAGTCACCTGTGACCTTTCATTATATTGTTAATATAAAGATGTAAAAATTGTCTGTAGAAATTAAAAATTACTCTTTGATGAGGCATCAGTGGGAACAGATGTTATCATAATATTCCACATTTAGAGTCTCAATGCTTGCTCCCAGGCCTTAGAAACTCAGAGTTCACACTAATTTAAAATAAAACAAACACTAAACAAAAAAAAAACCCAGAACAAAACCCAAGGCATCTGTATTTCTTTGACCTGTTTCTCCTCATCTTCTATCATCATAGAGAACAAGTCTCAGTATTTAGCAATTGCAATTTAAGCTTCCTGTGAACCTGACCTTTATCATAATGTATGCAGTCAGCACTTTCAAGTTTACCAGCAAATCTGCAGTAACTTATTCACAAACAGCTTCTGAAGTACTAAATGAACTCAAACCATAAAGCTGTAAGACAGGTCTGTTCAGGATTCCACTTTTTAAGGTTAAGTCATATACATTATTACAGTACATTCAGAAGCAGATATCTCCTGGTCTTTCATCAAACAATTAATGTGTTGAGTCATTTTTTTAAAGTGAAAATGTGACTTTAGGACATTTATACCATACTCTGTTGTTTCAGATAATAAACACTAATACCACGTTTTGCTCCTTTTACGTTATCAGCACAACTGCTAGAAACTAATCATTTTAAAACCAGCAGAAATTTTAATATTCCAGTCCTGGTAGGAAAAGTGACAGTATACCATCTATAAAAAGTATTAATTACAGTGTCTCTATATTTATTGCTCTGCAAAGTGCACTAAAAAAAAATCATGCATTGAATATTAAATCATCTTTTAAAACCAGGTAGAATACTATTCCTTAGCAGAGGCTGGTTGGAGGATTCATCAAAATGATTTTTAGTTAGAAAAGTGGATTTCTTAAGGTTTTATCAGGAACAAATCAGTTCTGGCAAAAGAAATCCCACCAAACAAACAAACAAAAGAAAACCAAGTAAAACCCAAAACAAACAGATCCAAACATTTCCAAAGGAAAGAGCATAATGAAGTTATAACTCAGTGAAAAAGCACTCCTCTTTTGGGAGGGATGATGGGAATTAAGCTTATGCTTTCTCTTTAAACTGCATAAAAACTCAAATGATTCAAATGATTTGATTTGTGTTAATATTGATTGAAAAAAACTGTCAAACTATCTCAAAAGTTTGCAGTTTCTGTTTGAACTGCAGCACTAGAAATACTTCTGGGTTTCCACAGCATAAGCAATTTCTCACAGATCTTCCTTAATATACTAATGTGCTCCCACAGTGAAACATTCTATCTTTTGTAAATTCTGTATATAAAGCCATTGAAAAAAAAAACAAAACAGAAAGCAAGTACTACTTTCATGCACATAACTAGAATTTAAAAAATAAACTCATACAGTTTTGAGTGTATGTGCATAATTTATAAAGGGTTTAGTATGCAAAGAACTTCCCTGTTTCTGGTACTGATTCACAGAACTTTCAAGGTACTGTCCTCTGGTGCGGGTCTGATTTATCAATTTAATGGATTTGTTTCAATTTCTCACAGTTCTGGTGTAGTGTATTTTCATATTAGGGCCTACTGCAGAGCTGAGATGGGTGTATAATGGATTTTTTATTGTGCTGGCTGAACCACAAAAAAAAAGATGGATAAAAGAGAATATTTCATTTTCTGTTTGTTTATTTGGGGGTTTATTAAGTTTCCAATTTTTGTTAAGTTTTCAAAACATTACTGCTTTGGCTTAGAATGTTACAATGCTTTTCCTTAGATTCTAACACTGCAGTTTTCCACATCCAAGGAAGTCTTCCAAGCACTGGAGACTGGCACTACTTTTGTGGACTAATAATCATTGTTAACCAGATTGCAGCTAGTGAGATGCCAAGCACCTCGTCCTCACTGAGTGGTGAGCATGATATGCTCCCCACGTAAACTCATTCCCTGAAGTGAGATGATTAAGCGATGTTATAAGTTAATAATTTAGCCAAGTCAAGAATGAAAAAAAGGGAATTTTGTTCTGATTATAGTAGCAAGCAACAATAAGCAAATAGCTCTGGGCGGCCGGGGAGTCTCTGCTCCACCTATGGTGCGCGCCCCCTCAGTCTTTTGCAGGTTCCTTTATAGTTCGAGTTCTTATCAGTGGTCACGTATTCGTCGTTAGTTTGCGCAANAGACAATCATCTCAATGGTAAAGTCCCTGTGAGTTTTCAGACTCTTAATTTATCTTACTATCCTCCATCCAATCCTTCTTCCCTCAGTTTGTCCTTAGACACCAAGAGGAACCCTCTGCAACAGCAGTGCAGTTCTCTGTCAAAGTATACCTGGTACAAGTACTGTATTTGAGGATGTACTTGGTGAGATATACGTGATATATGTATGTGTATATACAAAGAGAGAGAAGAAAAACCAACATGCACTCTACTAAGCAATGATATTGTTTAAGTTCATCTCATCCAGATAAGCTACCACATTTTCTGCATAGTCACCTTCTTCTAAATACAGTGTTTCTACATTTATTACAAAAAAGATCACCAAATGCTTTAAGCAAATGTGAAGTTGACACCCAGCAATTTTCAGCAATACATGTCAGTTCTAAGCATCAGTAAATATAGCCTTGTATCAAGTATATACAATGTGCTGTAAACCTTGGATCAAAAAGGCTGACATCTATATTTAAGATGCATGTCAAGAGTCAGAAAGACAAAATTGGTTTAGGTCCTTTGTAGTTTTTCTGTTTAAATGAATAAAATGCATATATGTCCATTCAACTGTGTTTTCTCACAACTGCCACTGTTCATGTGTGATCTGGCAAGATTATATAAATAATGCTATATCATTTAAAGTTCAGTTTCCTCAGACTTCACTATCATTCACTAAGTCTTTTATTCATAGCAAAACCCTTGAGAAAGATTGGTATTTTATCTTGCTGTTGAAAATTATGTTCCTTATTTATACCTAAGTCAAAACTGAAATATAAATTCTGCTGCAGAAACATAACTCAAAATGTCCAGCATGGATAATATTTTATTCTTGTGGAGAAGGATCAGGCTAGAAACCTTTAAACAGATGGAACTTTTGCACGTCCATGGGCCCTGAACAGAAATTATTGAATGCTCAACTTCTTGTTGATATTTCAGACTCATTCAATGCAGAAGAATGCAGAGTTATCTGTCAAACAATGAAATCACACAGTCTCAAAGACTCAACTGATTTAACTGATAAAAGAAAAGACAAAAAGAAATAATAGCTCTGGCTATTGCTTCAGATCTTGCACAATTAGTTTTTGAAAGTTTGATGAAACAAAAAATAAACAATTAAAAAACCCAATACACACACACAAAAAAAAAATAGAAGAAAGACTTAGATTATTTTGGATAGTCATCATAAATGCAGGGAAATGTCTCCTCTCTTGCCCAATAGGAAGAAATAGGAAGGATTACAGTCTGCAACTTGGCAGTTAAAAAGGGATAAAATTACACCAGTTTCCACAGACAGCTACAGACACACATCACAATAACTCCAGCATAAAATTTGATGGAGTGGAAGGAAGATTTTAAACCTGATCTATTTAACCCAAGAACATTAGTTTAAAGGAAGCTTTCAGGTAGAGAATAGTGATATTTTTGCAGGACTCAGCCTGGGCTTGTGTCTAGAAATTTGCCTACAGAAATATCCTCCCCTGAACTGGGAATTCTGAGTGCTTGAATATATTTGGACTCAGCCCCCACCAAAGCAGAGAGTGGGGAATTATTTGCACATTCAATCAAACTTATGGGACTTAAGGAATCTCCAGAGACTGAGAAGACATTTTTAGATTATCTACTAATAGCAAAACCAACATAATCAGGCAGTTTTATGGACTTTCAAGGACTTCATGAACTTAGCCTTTCTATAGCAGAGAGTGATTGCTTATTCATAGAATCATAGAATCATACAATCACCAGGTTGGAAGAGACCCATTGCATCATTGAGTCCAACCATTCCTATCAAACACTAAACCATGTCCCTCAGGACCTCGTCTACCCGTGCCTTAAACACCTCCAGGGAAGGTGACTCAACCACCTCCCTGGGCAGCCGGTTCCAATACCCAATGACCCTTTCTGTGAAAAAGTTCCTCCTGATGTCTAGCCTAAATCTCCCCTGGCGGAGCTTGAGGCCATTCCCTCTTGTCCTGTCCCCTGTCACTTGGGAGAAGAGGACAGTTCCCTCCTCTCTACAACCTCCTTTCAGGTAGTTGTAGAGAACAATGAGGTCTCCTCTCAGCCTCCTCTTCTCCAGGCTAAACAACGCCAGCTCTCTCAGCTGTTCCTCATAAGGCCTGTTCTCCAGCCCCTTCACCAGCTTTGTTGCTCTTCTCTGGACTCGCTCCAGACCCTCAACATCCTATGCACATCCTATCTAGTAAATTAGAAACCTAGTCTTACTAAAATAAGAAATTTTAGGCAATATCAACATAAACAGACATGTTTTGTTAAAAATGACAAAAGGAGAACAAATTCACCAATTTAAAATAATCTTTATAACCCTTAACAACTCTCACTACTTGTAGAAATTGCTGTAGTGTTTTATCAGGTTACTTTAGAGTTTTCAAGCAACTGAAATTGACCTTTATTGTTTGGAGACAATTCTGCAGCCAATTAGATTTCATTATCAGAATGCAACCCATTTAAAATAGCTCTTTACCACCCAAGAAGTCGGTTTTAGTACTTTATCTCTTTGGTTAGTGCTTATAAATTTTGAATACTTATTTAATAGTCTACTGAAGTCCAACAAAAAAAAAATCACTGTGCTCAATCAATCCAATTAGATTTTTAGAACATAATGTCATTTTGTTGATTTTCATCAGAGAGTTTGATTTTTATATTCAATAATTCACATGAAAGAAAACATTCTTTTGTCTTTACTATTTTTCCTCTAAAATTCTTAAAATTCCAAGATATTTCTTTAAGGTTCCCTACTATTAAGACTTTTTCTTAACAATTTAATGAACAAAAGTATCCAGGAAATAGAAAACCATGTGAATGCACACATACAAATCACTCTATAAACTCACTACTCTCAGAATTATCCACTACTTATTCCCTTGACTTTGTTCACTGAAGGTAACGATAAAAGTATACAAGGAGTCTTCAAATAAAAGATTTCAAACAAGACACTTTACCAAATAAATAAAAAACTAAGCCCCAAAATAGCAAAGTCAGTCAGCTGCTCTTAGTTCTTGAACAGTTCTAGGTCCAGAAGAAGGGTAGGTATCTCTCAGCTGTCCTAATTTAACTAAAGAAAGAGCGAAGTGTACCATTAATGAAGAGAGAAAATTGAACTCTCAAGAATAATTGGCAGTCTCTTTCAGATAAGAAAAGAAATAACTGGATAAAAATATTAAAGAATCCCCAACAAATAATAAAATTAAGTCTGTACTTATCTATTACCAATAAAACTGAAGCCTAGGTAATCATTCTTTAGGCTGTTACTGGAGTGTTTTGCCAAGTCCAAAAATGATTTCCTCAGCTTTATAGTACCATAAAGCACACTTGTCTTGAAGAGCTCCCACAGCATCTTTAGACTATAAGTCATGATATAGTCTTTATCTAAGTGGAATTCCATCAACCATGAAGTGCTGTATTGAATTAGGAAGGAGAATGTCCCTCACTCCTGATTTAAAACACACATAACAAAGGGCAGTGAAATAAATCAGACCACTCAGGACACATAATTCATGATACTGTGAAAATGTCCTGTCAAAGTTCAACAGGAATAGGAAAAAACAATACACAATGTTGAGAACAAAATGAAGAACATCTGCATACTGCCCTACTGCATTAAAACTGTGTGCATGACATAATAGAGCTAGAAAAGATACAGAAAAAAAAGGATGAAAGATACAAAACTGCTTTTATTTAAAGTAAGTCCAAATACAGTTGGGCACAGATTGTAAGAGACTTAACTGATGTAAATTTTACAAAGGCCTGCAAATCAGAAGCAGTTAACAGAGAGTGATAACTCATTTTATCTCCAAGTATACAAACCTGATACCACTAAATCAACCTAGGAAGAAGTAGGCTTAAAACCAAACTAAATATGTCCCTTCACATAATGTGTAATCTATAAACACCTTGCCATGAAGCATTGTGGGTGCTAATACTTTATGATTTCAAGAAGTCACTGCACAGTTTCAGAGTGGAGACCATTCTGTAATGTAACACAAAGATTTTTCCTCTGGCTAAGGAAGATGTATCATAAATTGTTGAAAGCTGGGAGAGTATTCTGGGAAAACATTCCTATATATTTGAATGACTGTGTATTTACTATTCCCTACACATTTCCTGGTGGCTACAGTTAGATGTATTCCAGGAAAAATGTGTTAACTGCCAGTTCTTATGCAACTCCCAGCCTACTTAGCAATAAATCTACTCTGGAGTCCAAGAATGAGAAAGTGGATGCCGCCAGACTCTGTTCACAACCTATTTTAGAGCTTAAACTCGAGAACAGAAACCTGTGTGAGACCAGGCTCCACAAGAAGACCACTTCAGCAGCAGTAATACCCTTACACACATCAGAATCCTAGCACAGACAAGAAAAACAACTTGCACATGGTCCACATGTTGTAGTTTACTACACATGGGAAACTATCTTTACTTTTAGAGTTGGAGGGCCTTAAATAACTGACAATAATACTTATAGTTCATTGTAACTTTCTAATTAGTCATTCCAAATGACATTTATTAATTATTTGGGAAGAAAGATAAAGTTTATATTTGTTTCCATTTCATTAAAACAAGTAATAGCATGAATAATTTTGTCTAGTTAGCTACAAAAAAAAAGAACTGTTTCTGAAGTCTAAAATCACTGAATTTAATGAAAGTAAAATTAACATTCAATGGTAGCTCAACTCACAGTAAATGAAATCAAGCAGGATTGGAACAACTTAAAGATGAAGTCCTCTCAGTAAAGCATCAGAATTAGCCAATCAAACAATAAATAAATTTAAACTGACTTTTCAAACAGGAAGCTAATAATTTCCTGCATAATTTAGTTTATTAATCTATAAATACTTTTCTGATTACTTTTTTCTTTCAACAGCATTCAGTGTTTAAAAGTGCTACTGACAGTAAAACACTACAAATCATTGAAGGTCTGGTGGGATACATTTGTTATGCAACTGTTTAAAATGCAAATGTAGCTGCTGGGAGAAAACAAGGAAAGCTTTGGAACAGAAACTCATATGCTGTGTGTTTGCAGTAATTAAAGATGGTAATATTTTTGTTTAGGCTGGCGACTTCAAAGATCTCAAACCGAAGCTTTTTATATTTTATGAACACAGTTTCTTCAAGTTGCATTTTAGTTTTAACAACCTGATGGCATTTGATTGAAACAGTCAGGAAAAAAAAATCTCTGCATGGAAACCCAAGGATTAGAAAAAAATTTTTAAACAGATGCATTAGGAAAGCAACAGTAATTTGAACATAGAAGATGCTAGTGCATATACCCCCACCATATTTTTTTAACTATGCATAATAATAAAGTAAAAGACTGCATTGCTACCAGCTAATTCCCCTTCGTAGTTAAAGTTATAGGAGAAGATTCCGGAGGCTGAGGGAAACCAACAAAAAAAGTTTCACAGTCTTCACATGGCAGAAGGATGATGGTCTCCTTGCTACTCAGTCAAGTTTATTCTGGTACTATTGAGGTTAATTGTTCATAGACAAAATTTAATCTCATGTATTAATTTCTATTGGCTACAATTTCTTTTCAAACAATTTTTAGCGCACTTTTCTATTGAAACTCTGTATTTTGTGCTATTAAAAAAAAAACCCTCAACATTCTACTTCCTGCAGAAAAAAAGAAAAAACTGAAATGTGTATAGTGCTTCTTTAAACATGGATTACTTTTCTTTTTAATCTGAAAATCACTTCATTTTTTAGTTGAAGTTCAAACCTGTCATGAAACAATGCACATATTTTGTGTTCAGTTCTGAAAAAAGATAATGTTATATATTTAGGTGCTATGCAAATATCTGGGAAATATGTTACTTTTTATAACCTCGGGAAATAGGATTAAGAAGGAACTTTTGAATCATCATAGTTGCAGCAAACTATGTGGCATACTGTGTGTACAGAGGTCCAGAATTTCTGTGTAAGCTACATAAAGGACCACTTCAGCACTCTGTCTTTTGCATTGCAAGCAAAAGACACCATCACCCTGCATCACCAAGGTTCATATTAAACCACATAACATTCATAATAAATCACATAGGACTGATTTTATAATGCAAATGACTATGTTAAAATTAAATAAAATAAAAAAAACCCACCACCACAAGTCTTGTGGTTAAATCACAAGACTAAGTATCCTGGAAACATATTCAAGGTATTACGTTTTTTTCTGGCTAAGCCATTTTAACTTTTGTTGCTATTATTTTTTAAACTTTTTTCCCTATAGCTGGCTGGCAGATAAGCAAGGACTTCATACCATGAGAAAACTATTTAAGATTGCATATACAACCACAACTATTTTAGGCAATGTTCAGATAAAATAAACAAGTCTAATTTTTTGGTAATGACTTACTATTGATATAATTTAGACTATTCCTGTAGCAGTTATGATGTATTGCGTCATCCATTTTCCAATCCTTGAATGGCTCACAACCATTTTAAAATGGAGGAAAGATGCCCCTATAAAATATTGCCATGGACTTTGTACTTCTGCAAATGAATTAGGAATTTAAGAGCTAGAATATACCAAGACTACAGGAGTTTATTTCACATTAAAGCTAAGGAAGGCCTTTTCTTCTTTTGGAAAGGAAAATAAGGCAGACACATTCCAAGAGCATTTTGAAACCAAAAACTGTCAGTAAGGTCTCTCTCTGACTCTGATTTCCAAGGAAAAGAATCTGCTGTAAAGTGTCTTAGTATTGTACCAGCTTTGGAAAGAGTGTAAAAGGGCATAAATATAGACAAGTTTTATTCTCAGTAAGGTGAGAAATATATGACAAACATCAAAACAACGTGAGGGATGCATCACAGCCCTCAATTCAAGCCTCTGATTTCATACTCTGAGGATCAGAGGGCAGTGTGAGGCTGGGAGGAGTATCTATGTATCTTCTAATTTATTTTTAAACAATATTTCAGTATCTCATCATGGGCCATAGCCTGAATCTTACATGTTCACTGGCAAATAACTAAATGAATACACATTCACTGTTTCTAGAAATGCTTAATAGGGAAGAAAACAGTAACTTTCCTTCACACCTCACCCTGGATTAAAAAAAAAAAAACAACAACCCAAAACCAACCAACATTCTTTACAGAAATCTTGTCAAAACCCATGGAACATTTTTGTCTGTGGAATGTAGGTTTCCAAGGAAAGTGTTCTTGCTGTACAAGATCTTATAAGAAGGATGCAGATTGTGTTTCTTGCATTGTTTTTTCCTTTAGCAGTAACTAGATTTTTAGGAAAAGCTTCAGTGTATGTGTTGAATATCCCACTATATATATGCCAGTAACCACCAAAACAAACCCAGACAAAACCAAAATCAATTCCTGACTTCACATAGATGAATAAGAGTATTTCACTACATGCAGAGAAGGAGATGTTGAGTTCAATTCTTTTCTATTTTTCACAATGCAATGTTTACTTTTTTCAGTTATTATTTTCTGTTGTATATGGATACATGTACATATAAGGTAATACTCCATCTTTTTTAATCTGTTGCAACATTTTAAAGGAGCAACTAGGACGGTCTATGGATTCTTGAGAATCAAGTAGGAATGTGAAGTGGCCTTAACTGCTAGTATTAACTCCAAAATCCAAAAGAATTGTGTAAATTTGAGAAGGAATTTGCAGCCATGAAACTGTGAAGATACAAGTCAGGATATCAGTTTGTCATTCAAACCTAACTCCATTAGAGAAATTGATTTTTTCACTAAATTTTTTATTTCATATACCTTTACACTGAATCTTCTGTTCTTTACATCTCTTGTTTTCTAGTTACCTCACTCAGTAAATTTTATATTTAACATGCCTGTCGCCACACATCTGTCTGTCAAGATAAGTACAGCAAAACACCAGGCTTCTTTCTACTTCCCTGACACCACAGGGGTTATCCTGTGGGCAAAAGTAGGCACTCATTATTAAGCAGAATAAAAGGATGTGCAAGACCTACAGAGGTGAAGGAGGATACTGTCATTGCTGTCTCTTTTCCACCCCTACCTTCCTTGTATTGAGGATGTGTGTGTGTGTTTCTGAAGACAAGAGAACGAAAAAAGCAGCAAAGAACACCATGGAAACAGACAGATCAGAAATAGTCACAGGCTCAGATCTGATTGCTTCCTTATTAACTTAATACAGATAAATCCAGAAGTAAGTTTTACATCTAGTACTAGCTGGAAGTTTCTGTACTAACAGAAACAGACTGTACTAACAGAAACTAACTTTATTTGTTAAGAAGAATGGAAGTAGACTAGTGGGAAGTCTAGTGCACAGTCTGGTCTTACACCAAGACGGCATCATAACAAAACTAGGTACATATTAAAATAAAACAATGAGATCCAGAGAGGAAGCACTCTCAAATCCTGTTCTTTAAACCTTATAAGTCAATTAGTTTTAATACAGCTTTATGATTTGCTATCAGTAGTAAAGAATTCATTGAAAACTGAAGACTATGAAGATCATCTGGAGCTTAAATTATAAAAAGTAGTAACAGCTACCTTTTTCATTGCTAACAGGGGAGAAGGCATATATCTTCAGAAATCCTATTAACTATGTGTGTTGGTATTCAATGATAAGATTCAGGACCAAGGCTTGCTTTTGAGTAGGTAGTGGGCTTATATGTCATTACCACAGCAACAAGAAATTTGGTCAGTTGTATTTCCTCCTCCATACATGTTAGAAAATACGATTTGTAAACGATGTACAACATCTGCTCATATTAGAGAAATTGAGAAAGCTGTCAGAACGTGCAGTGCATTCTGCTCAAGAGGTATATGCTGAGGATTGCAAGAAAGCCAGAGGTGGACAAAACATCACCCAGAATCACAGCACCTTTGCAATATGACACATATCAATCAATACATAAAAGATTAAAGCAGAGATTACCAAACTTGCATGTGCTTTGAAGTAATCTTTTAATACATTTTAAACAGCTACACATACTTTTTTCTCTTAAACTTTTTTTCAACTAGAAGGATTCTGATAAAATCATAGTGAGCCATTATAAGAAACCACTAGAACACCTGGTCTGCTGAAGAATACAACTTATTTGCAGCCACACAATTTGGATGTCACAGTTTACCCCCAGCCAGCCACATTTTGGCAGCTAAAGCCATGCAGTTGAGCCTCCAAAATCCCTTTCCCACCATACCCTGCAGGGAGGTTCCTGGAGTGTGTGGA